>JASANC010002293.1:0-72463 GCA_030248135.1 Theristus sp. LFF4_11 | reverse complement strand
AACAGTGATGAAGAAGCGACGAAATGTGCGTAGATGTTTTTTAGACATAAAAAGGCCATTCCGGTCCGGATTCCGGCAATTTTTGCCGGATCCGGCCCGGCCGGAATGGGCTTTTGCCGGATCCGGCCCGGATTCCAGCAAATTTGCCGGATCCATCCCTAGTTACGATTCGCACAACACGTCGCACGTTTTGCAGCGTCTCGCGATCAATGGATTGCCGTCGACGTTCTGCATGCGTCCGTACGACTCTGGTTCAGTGTTTGCGTCCAGCTGGTTTGTGCAGAGCGACAAGCAACCTGGCCAGTACTACACGCTCGCCAGGAAGTGTGACACTCGCAACCGCCAATACGCCTATTACTACTGCTCTTGTGAGCGCTCGTTGGTGACTGACCGACACCACAATCAGCAGTATCTGTATAAAATAAATGCTGACGGACAATTGCTGCCAGGTGTGTGAGTTGGTGACCCGTCAGACGGCTGCATGACGCTGCTAATTTGCATATCTGCACATGTTGGCGAATGTTGCATGCGACATGTCGCTGTCGCCACCTTTTGCTGCAATGCCAACTCAGTTTTTTCATCTTTGTGCGCATCGATGTCACGTGTGCCCCATTCACGTGCAGCATTGCCTTGCAGAGCAGAAGCACATCGACGCCGACCACCGATCGCACTGCAGAACACTGAGCTTGGTGCAGGCGACCGCGGCGCAGGTGAGGCGGCTTGCGAACTCGTACATGCACCTGCAACGTCTCTGCGCGTGGAACGCTTTCAAAAAGGTTGCTCTGTGCTGTCTCAGTGTGTGCTGCAGAACCGTGCTTTGTTTCTGCTGTTTGCACTGACCGTAAACGACGACAACGACCACAGTTGTTGTTGCTGTGCACAGGCTGCGCGCCAGGCGTACGCGCACTGCGTTCAGTTTGGCTGCACGCGTGACGAAATCTTCAAGCATCTGCCCACTTTCGAGGCAACGTCCAGAATCCTGACACGAAGCGCACGCAGGCGACGGCTGCCGGCCAAGAAACGCAGCGAGAACGTTCGACCAGACGAGACGTACGAACCGATAGAACAATTCAACTGCATCCGTGACGAAATGCAGCGCAGCGCTGAGCAGCCGTTCACGTTGGACGACGCAGAGGTTTGTTGATTGCAGTGCTTTATTGATTCATTGAAATGATGAAAATGCAGAATTATCTGATCGGCAAACGGTTGCTGACAGTTTCTTTAGTCTGCAATGAACGTGCTACATGCTTACAACTAGAGATGAACAACCGCATTGAAAACATTGTTTTTTCCTGTCAATCCTGTGCCACCTGAACATTGTACATACAGCTGGATCAGCAACTAGCATCCTCTCCGACGCTGCTGCGACACAAGAGATGCCAAACGTCTACGAGACACAGTGGAGACGCAACGAAAGTATCTAGCGTGCTCGAACTACCCAACTACGCTGCTAGCTGTGACTCGTTGTACCCTGTTAATGATGCGATCATGGCTGAGATAGCTCAGCCTCCGCTGCTAGTGGAGCACCGTTTGATTCCAGAATCAGTGCACGCTGCCATTGATGCTCTGCCAGCCGATCTCATCATCACTGCGCATGAGTGGCAGATCATAAAACGTATGACGTTCACTCTGGTTCTGCATTTTGTTTGATACCAATTGAATTGATCCCATTCTTTTGCTTTACATTGAGAGCGGCACATACATTACTGATGCGACACCGCTTGTTTTGCACACGTTCACACAATGTGGCGGTTGTATTGAGGGTGTCTGCACGATCGGTGTTGCAGAGCGCTCGCTGGAGATCGCCAGTGGCGAGCAACGCCTCGTGCAGCGTTACCCGCACGAGAGTGACCTGTTCACGGTGCATGTTGACGGCAACACGTTCCTGGTGGAGCAGCGGGCCGAGTGCGTCTGGCAGTGCAACTGCGATCAAATGGCTGCGCTCAGGCAATCCGTCGTCAGCTTTGCTGTTTAGCAGCGCCTGCAATATTAATTACTCTAACCCTTTACCAATTTGCAGTTCAATGCAGACGAAGTGTAACTTTGTTTCATGCTTGATGGCGCAATTTAACGTTTTCCGAATGAATCTGTCTAATGTAAGGGACGCAATCTGCTATTTAAAATTGCTGCGCCAAGCATGAAGTGCTAAACAGATTTCCTGTCTGTGCGTTCATTGAGTGGCGCTGCATGAACAAAGTTGACCTATGTAGTGAATGATAAAGACGAATCACCGAAGTGCACCACGTTGCAGGTGCGTGTGCATTCACGCGGCGGCCGTGGCCCGTCAGCTCGACGCGCACGGTCGACTGTTTGCGTTGTTGGAGCAGTTGGTCAGTCAGTATTTGGCACTCGATGTGACGCAGCTCGAGCACAATGCGCACGACAGCACGCAACCAGCGCAGTTGCCAGCGGAGGCCGCAGACGCAGCGTCAATGTTCGTGTATGCGTGCGTTCAGTCACCGGTGGACGCTGTCGACCTGCAGAACGAGGTGGTGCTCACTGACGACGACCCGATCGTGGGCAACGTGCACGCTGACGTCATAGTGCAAGACTCGTAAAACACACCACTGACTGCTCTTGAACGAATGACATGACCTTTACAGCGGCGTGTAGATCGTGGTCAATCAGCTGATTGGCTTCTTTTATGTTGTGCTCTGATTGGCGCAACCAGCTCAATGCAGCCAATCAGGGTGCCAGATTCAAATGCCAGAATTCGCAAAGTAAAAAGTAAAGTAGCGACTGTATGCAATGCACTTGTGTACTTCTGTTTTCACCCACTCACTTTCGTTCCTTTTCTGTTTCAGATTATTTATGTGTGTTTCGATTTGTTTTCAGCGTTATTGTGTGTGATCAACAAGTTTTTTTGTATATACAGTGGTTGGTTGGGTCAATGACATGTTGGATAAACTAACAGGACTGTTACCACCGGTGAAAACAACCGAGTTTGTGGCTTCTCTTTATGGTTGCTGCTCACCATGGTCCATTGTCAGTTGTCACTGATGAAATATCTTGGTCTTTTGTGATTATTTGCCATTTTTCCATGATCTCTTTTTGTATGTGTCGATGCTGAAACGTTCGTAGGTTCAGATTGCACCGGGGATTGTCGAATGAATCCGGTAACACATTACATCGATTCAAATGAGCAGTTCCAAGAAAGAGTCTACAAGCAGCATTGCAGACGAGGAAGTGCACGAGGCGGCAACTGGCGATGCACGACCGAATAAACTGGCATATTTGTGAGTGACAGTGCTGTTTCTGTTCATTGGCACGCCAAAAAGTGGCATGGTTTTAGAAAAAGATAATCTGGTGTGTTTGCTTTGTAAAGTTTCCGACATCGGTTTACAGCAATCACTAGAGGCTCCCTGCTTTTATCCGTAGGAAAACACGAATCGTGTCCGGCCGCCACTACATCGACACGTCAGACGATTCCTCAGTAGCATCGGTCGCAGCTGGTGACCCCGCGGCTGACACCGTGCGACCACAGTCACCGCCGCTTGTGTCCTTCGTTGCCACTGATCTCAACGAGCAGATACGCCTGAGCAGCGCCAGTGTCTCTGGTTGGGTTGGTGGGCACTAGTGTTGGGTTGGTTAGGGGTTTCGTCGGATTTTTCAATTTTTCGGTTTCGGTCGGTTTCGGTAACCGAAGCATTTTTGCTTTGGGTTTGGTCGGTAACCATGCGGCTCTGACGCCAGCGAAGCTTTTCCGAGTACGGTTACTTGTCTCAGTGGTAGAATAAACTAGCACAGTCAAAAGAAAATTGGGAAAAAAATCCAGCAAGGTATTGGCGGATTGACTGCATGGAACCAACTGCTTGCACCAATCAATGAGCGCAGTTCGACAGCAGCCCATTAGTGAGCTGATTGCCGATGAATTGCAGTTTGACTGGATTCAACGGTTGCAGGCAACGCGTCAGCGGCGACCACCAGCAGTTCGCAGTCGCCCTACCCGCCCCTGGTGCCGGACGTGCATGCGATACTGGAGTTGGAGGCACACGCGAAACACTTAGCACAGGAGCTCGATCAAATATTGCGCGAGTTCACCGGCTCGTTGCACGGGGTGCATTCGCAGTTGTGCATTCATTTCGTTTGGTTGCTGCCAGTCGCCAATGGCGTTTCGTGAACTTGTTTGTGCTTTGTCAGATCAGCGAGCTCAGCGTTGAGTACGTGAACGTGTATGATGCGGCTGTCACGGACACCTGTGATTCGGTTGATCAATGCATCAAGGTCAGACTTCAGACTGATCTGACCACAACAATGCGCTGTGCTCAAAAATTCGTGACGATTTTCTGCGTTACATCGTTTTTATTGCAACGTTTCAGAGCATGTACCAGCTGGTTGCAAAAGCTGAGGAGCTATCCAGGACCGTGAAGCCGTTGCCTCGATTGGCACAACAAGTGTCCGTATATATTCACTGTTTCTTTTTGTTTCATTGTTTCATTCAGTGTTTCATTGATCTGTTTCGGGGTATTGCTAATGCTTTAGAGTTTAGACAATGATTGTTTTTTTCAGAAAGGAGGTCAGAAGAATGCTCGACCTATTCGAATCTCACATGCAGAAAACGATTGCTTGACTGCACTGAGTTCAGAAGCACCAAAACCGCTTGAAAATCGCGTGTGATCTTTGTTCATCACTTTCTCACAAGTGCTGATCTTTGCGAACAGAAATTTAATAAAAATCGAGTATGGTGTTGAGCTGTAAATTTTTTGGTGGCGTTGACAACTCGCGCTGTCATTCATGAAAGTGCAGATATCGTCTCAGTTTCATCGGTCAATGAAATTGTACGCGACAGATTTAGAGGCCGGTGACCATGACGTCGTTGCGCCCGTTCACGTGCAGCGATTTGTTGCGTTTCAACAAAATGTACGCTTGTTTCCTCCGCTTGATGTGTTTTTTTGGAAACTTGAAGTATTTTTCTGAAATGTGTTCAATTTTTTTACTATCTTCAGAAATCTGGATCCGCTAACTGAAACTGTAAGTTGCAGTTCTTTTGTACGTGTACCTGAATTCATGCAGCTTCAAACTCCATGGTGAAAAGTTGTGTTGGTTGTTTCAATTTCAGTACAGTCTTCATTTCTACCTGCACTATTTCATCAATTGGCCCGAATATTTTCAAGTTGCCGAGTCTGCCAACGGAGATCTGATGGCATACAGTTTGTTGAATTTGTTTAAGCTGAGTTTTGCAATTCAAACTGAAACAAGTAACTATTCACTTCAAATTGTTCCTTGTGTTGTGTTTTCTTTACAACGCTATACCCACTACTGTATGGCAATTTTTTGCGGATCAATTTTTTAAAGCAGTACCTGAAAACTTGTTTTTGGCAGTTGCATTTACACACATTAGATTCGTTTGTTTCAGTAATGGGCAAAGCGGAGGGCAGAGACGAAAACTGGCACGGTCACGTGACGGCCGTGACTGTTGCGCCGACGTACCGTAGACTCGGACTGGCTGCGTTGCTGATGCACAATCTCGAGCAGCTCTCCGAATTGTGAATGCTGTTTCAGCAATGTTATTTTTCATTCAATTTGTGCATCAACTTGCTTGTCCTGCAGGAAGCAAGCGTATTTTGTTGATTTGTTCGTGCGCGTCAGCAACAACGCAGCAATCGCCATGTACAAGAAACTGGGCTACGTCGTGTTCAGGCAGATCATTGACTATTACAGTGGCGATGTCGAGGAAGACGCTTACGGTTGTGTAACGTGTTTCGCGCTGCTGTTCTTATGAAAGCGTAGTGTTTTGTGTGTTCATTTGCCACTTCAGACATGCGCAAAGCTCTGTCGCGTGATGTTGACAAGCGTTCAGTAGTGCCGTTGAAGCAGCCAGTGCGTTTGGACGAGCGCACATTGTGACGCCGGTGCCGTGTCGTGCGACACGGCCTCGTTTGACAGTGAATGCTCTGCACTCTCATTTGTTTAGGTGGCTCGGTCGGTTCTGTCTATCATGCTGTTCAGAACAGTTCTATTCAGAAAACGGAAGTTTTGTTTGCCACATTTTGATATCATATTTATCACGCTGTTTAAACGCACATTATATGTGCCAGGTATCGCGTTACTGATGTTTGCATTCTTCAGTTTTACATAATAAAAGGACGTGTCGTGCTTGAGCGTTGTTGCTTGAATGTGCGCTTGTGCATTCCTGAAAAACATCACGGTTGATTCTGCCGTGTCTCAAAAAAAGATACTTCCGCATGTTTGGTTTTTCACATCGCTTAACTATATTTTCTTCTGACAGCAGTTTCCCTATCCCAATCATGGTTTTCGAATTTTTCACCCTCAACACGATTTATGTTATTTACAATTGTTTCTTCGTTGCTACTTGTTTTCTATACTGGAAGACATTCGATCATTTGGTAAGTTGTCGAATAACAATTTTATTATTATCTTTTATTTCGGTTCGGGGACTCGATGCGCGCATTGATAGGCAGCAGAGATGTGCATAGGGTGTTCCTAGGGTGTCCCGGGACAGGCTAGCGTCGCGCGTCGCGCAGGGCCTGAGGGCCTACGTCGCGCAGCGCCTCGGTTGGAAGAGACAAAATTTTGACAAATTGCAATAAAATTACTTCGAAATTAAAATCGATCATTTTAGTTAACTGACTGAAGAAATCTTCAAAAGTGCGTGTATTGCTGTGGTTACTTTTGTAGGTTGTAACGTATTTGTATTTGAAATCGCGCTGCGCATGTAGATGGTAAGCACATTTTATTCTGTAAATACCAGTGGTACAGGTAACCAGGGTTTTTTGACGCGACATCTTGCGCCAATGACGCAAAATAATTTAGGATGACGCAAAAAATCGGTTGCTTGCGTCAGCTTTTTTTGATTCTTTCAATTTTCGAGGACTTCAAAAGATTGTTTTTTAGGAAATTTTGTGCTCAGATCGAAAATTTTTCTGCGCCTCCGGCGCAGGCCATGGCCATCTTATGATTCGTTTTACAATGACTATTGCATGGATAGTCATGAGTTCATCGTTCGTTTTTTAGATTGTTCAGTGTTTTGTTGATAACGGTTCGATTCAATGTTACAATATTCTTGTTGTTTTTGACTGTATCAACAATCACTTGGTCCAACTAGCCCTTTACGAATGCTTTTTGTTCGCTCCTTTGCTAATCAGCTGTGTTTTTACACATGAATGGGTGTTATAGTTATAGACACCTAAATACTTTGGATGACATCCAAAAATCGTAAGGTAAAATACGTTCTCAGAGCCTATTTTTTGCAAATTTTCTTCGCTTCGCGAAGACGTTGCAAGTTACCATTTTTTATTTAAATTGAGAGTCATAGTCGCCTTCCGAACGAAACATAGAACAAACTTCCAGTTTTTTTTCATTTTCAGCGCTTTCAAATTTTTTGTCATCTTCAGAAATCTTATTTTCATGATGGAAATCAACAATTGGGTGTCGACAGTCCCCCTCTGGACAACAAACACAAATTTTCACTGTGTTAATTTCAAGCAGTTTTGTTGTTGTTTGTCTGGACTCTCGTAGTCGGCTGTCTACTCGGCTTTTATCAAACAAAAAAATTTGTTGTCACGCACCACGCAAGGTTAAAACAAAAGCGAGAAGGTGCCTGAGCAGAGAAAAGTAAAAGTTTTGTTTCTGAGTAGCAGTGGTTGTGATGCGAAGTTCCAAAATTGCTTTTTATTTGACTCCAGGTGTTGAACAACGTTGCACGGATACCGAATTATTTGTTGTTCGATGTAGTCATGCTGACGCAGAAATTTTGGGCTGACGCAAAATTTTTCGACCCTTTGTGTCAATTGACGCAGAAAAATTTTCACCCTCATACATCAAAAATTTACACATGCAAGCACATAGCCGTGTTTTTGAGAGGACAGTTTGTGTGACACTTAGTTCGCGACCAAAAAAATTGGAGAGGGGTCGACGTCGCGCAGCCACCCGATCCGGGACAGGCTAGAATTGTCTGGCGTGCACACCTCTGATAGGCAGGCATTTCCGCAGTTTCATGTGTGACGCGGGAATTCAAAATTGGTCAAGTGATTTGAGCCCCTAAGTGGGGCCGAGTCACTTTGGCGATTTTGAATTGTCACATAAAGATTGAAACTTAAAAGTTTGTTTCTACGTCTGCAAGCAAACGCATTGAGTCGCAGAACCCCAAAAAATTTTGATATACAAAAAATGTTTGTTTTTTAATTTGTTGTCAGTCAGTGAGCAATGGCGTGTTTGCATTCAGGTCGTGCCAGACCATGCACTCCGTCGTCGACACCACGCAAATCGGCGAGACCCCGGCTGACCATTTTCGCTTCCCGTTTCGCTCAAGTCGCATAATTCCGTGAGAATGCACAAAAAGTGGTTTGTTCAATGTGAATTCATGGCATTTGTGTGATCTTTGATAATTTTTTTGTTTTCAAAACATTCAATTATTTTTTGTGTTGTGATTGTCAAGTTCAATGTGTTCCTTTGTATTTTTATTTGTTTCTCATCCAAACACCAGTTTTTAGCGGTTTTTAAAGCTTTACTGTCAGGTTGATTCTTTGTGTTCACTTTCAATATTTATTCACCAATCGAGTTGAAATTCTTAACGGTTATTATTTCTGAACTCAATATATGGCGTGTTTACTTGTTCATTCTGATGTTCTGGTGTTGAAACTGTTCTGAATCTGGTCAAATGTACAATGCTTGTATGAAAGTGAGATTCAACAAAAACAATGAGATGTCATAATTTTAAAAATCATGACAAGGTCATAAAAGCATTTACAAAAATGTTATGTCAAAAATAAAATGTATGATCATTAGATTGGCTTTTGTTTGTTTGGTGGCTTTTGATGTACGCTCTCATTGCTATTACCGATTATGTTTCATCTTTGGAAAAAATTAAGGTTGCCAAGCATCGATGGAATCATGGGATTGCCTGCAGACGAATAGAATAACCGTATTGAATGCCAATGCCTCATTCCTCATATCAAAGAATTTCATTCCTCCGAATTTATGTGGCAGCAGTTTTTTTGTCGTTGGAATTTTGTTTTTTGTGCAGGTTCGGTTCTTGCAAGCATCGAGTTCGAAGTGCGCCCTCACCAGTTGCTGTGATCTGTGGGAGCACCGCAAGCGACTGGCCAGTGAGTGTTTGATGCTGGTTGAGGATGACTGCCGAACTGGAGCGTGGTTTGTAGACGATAGTGAAACATTATGTTGTGTAGAAACACCGAACCAGCAAATCACCGCAAACTGCAATGTCGCATCATGGATTGCAGGTTCGTAGTGGGCGGAGTCCGCGTGCGTTCTGAAAGCATGGTGCGCTTCAATTCGCCCAGGACGGCAGTTGTGTGTAGTGTTGTTGTGGCCACTTGCGTCCGTCGTCTCCGTTTCGTCTGTGATCGTTGCACGCACAGTCTGTGCCTGTGCACTGCCGCCTCTGATGAATTGTTTTGGTTTTTGCTCTGAAATCCGTGATTGGAGCGACGGATCACCATTTGATTGACCAGCAACACAAAATCAATGTGTCAATTCATTGGAACTTTGACCTTTCGACTTTCAGACGAGCGTTTATGGTTTATTCAGCATAGGTGTTTTTTTGTTTTCTGTGTTTTGTTTTTGAACATTTGTTTTTCTTGTCTTTTTGACTGCTGCTGCCTGGCGTCAATTTTGAACCAGTTCAATAGTGCCAAACGGTTCAAAGCTGCGCGTTTACCGAGCAGAGAGGAATTACACGAATTCATGCATTGTTCTTTATTCTTCCGTTGTTTATCAGGGTTTATTTGGTTTCAAATATGGTCAAAGAAAAGTTAAAATGAAAACTAAACGAGCTCGTTCGACAATTGTCACATGCATCTGCTGCGTGAAATTCATCCATGTCGGCGCGCAAGTGTTTGCTTTGTTGTTGTTTGCAGATAACAACAGCGATTCACAGGCTGTTTCCATACCACATGTGAACAGCGCACTGTTGCTGCGTGTTGCCCGATCAGCAAGCCAAACGACCACAGCAACACGCACATCTGATCACCACCAGCACCACCATTTGCTAATTTGTGTGCTAATTGCTGTGTGCTACAAACGATCGTACGTGTTTTGCACGCCCGCGGGCCGCCAGACTCAAGGAAAGGGGGCCGTGGTCGCACCGCGCTCACACCCGTCACTCACGCAGGTATGGGTGTGTGTGTCCTTGATGACAGTACAATGCTCTGTTGGCCCCACCATGTTGAGCGTGTTGCGTAGTTTGGCCGTGCCCTGGAGCACATCATCTGCGTTGAACTGTCAATATTGAGTGTGAGTGCTCGTTGATTGAAGCGCATGGCAATTAAAGCAGCGAGTCGCACATTTCGTGCACCACACGTACAGTCTCTTTTGTGTGTGCCTTGTACTTTATTGGCACCGTAGCACCATTGGCCTGTTGATCATCCACGTTAAAATCTTTTCATTATTTTCAGCACATACAGTCGGATCACACCGAAAACAGACTGGAGAAGAAAGACACTCCCACTCGAAATTCATCTTCGCTGGGCCATGTGATTCAAGGAGCCGCGATTTGCTTGTGGTACGTTTGATTTCTACAACAGAGACCGCGCTGCCGGTCGGTTGATTTGATTGCGATGTTTCTCGCGATAACATTTGGGTTTCCGCCTTGCAAAAGCACGCGTAATTTCTGCTTGATTAAGCGGATTTTGGTGGTTTTGTGTGCGCTACTGCGCTATTGAGCCCATGTGCAGTAGCAGATTGGGCCTGCGCGTGATGCTTATCGTCACAGCACTAATTAGTTCATCTGCACCGCTTATTTATCCGTTGTCTCATTCTTATTGTCGAATCCTTTGTTTCGTAATCCATCGCAAAAGAATTTGAATGCTTTCATTCATTTTTCAAATTCACTCAACTCGAATTTCACCGATTTCATTCACTTTGCGTCTCGCAACCATTCATTCGAACTTTCAGAGAGCTTACGACCACGCGCGCCGAGTGATTAAGCGAACTGGAGGCGTACAGAGAGGAGGCGTTGTGTAGTTGAATGACTTTCACGCGATTCGACGGCTTGAAAGACACCGGGTGGAGATTACAGTGCGAGATTTGAGCAGATCTATTGTATTCACGAGAAAAAAGTCCGTGGGATTTTTGTGGCGCTAAAAATGCCGAGCGTGACGAGCAGCAGCGCAGCGGCCGAAGAGGACGGCGGCGACGAGGTGAAGATCTTCAAGACTGACGACGTCGACCGGGAGCTGGCCTCGCACACGCTCAGCGAGGACAAAAATGAACTCACCTACCAGGCGGATCTGGAGGACAGGGGTGCGGCGCAGGCACAGCAGCACACGCCCTCCACGTCCAAGGCGTCTCGCAGCTCCGGTTGGTCTGCCGTTGCAGTTCGTGCGCCACTTTGAATTATGCCACCGTTTATTCGAACGTGTCCACCCAAATTCCGCCATTTGCTTCAAGAACGCCCGTTTGTCATGCGCAGCAGAATTTTCGCTTGGTTCATTGCTTAGCGCTTCGTTTCAAATGGAGTGGTCAGTCAAACAGAAACCAAACTGATTTCTGTTCATGACAAGCACATGTTCGAGGCACATGACGTCATATCGGTGCGACCCGTTCGAATGACTCAGGCACATACTGCGGTTTGAACTTGGCAAGCGTTTGTGTTGTCAGGCAGCAAGTCGCACCACCACCACCACCGGGGCACGTCCGGTGCGTTCAGCAAGCCGGAGCCGTCCGGCGGTGCGTCGTCGGCAGGCGCGTTCGACGCAGCGATGCACGCAGCCGCAGGCCAGTTCGGTGCTGCCGGCTTTGCGTTCGCGCCCGCGCCGCTGCTCGTCTGGCCTTACCACCATTCACCGTTCATCGTTAGTGGCCTTTCCGCTGTCCGGTGTGTGCACCCAGGAAATGTTAGGTGCCGTGTGATGTCTGGTTGAGTCAGTGCTAACAACCCTGAGTTCCAGCATGCGTTTTTTTGTCACAAATTCCCACTATTTGCCCGCCCATCAACAGCGATAACGGTTCTTTGTGTGTTTTCAGCGGAAGATAAGGAACGTGCACTAAGGCAGTATGTTAGTCCCAAGTGTTAGTAGTTGGATGTTGTGCTGCTTCTGAAGATCGCCTTTGTCAGCTGCATACCATAGAATCGGCTTCACAGCAGTATCGGACGGATTGAAATGTTGATGATGACTCCTTTTTATGGTCAATGGATTTTTTTTGTGTTATGGCAAGAAAGTTCGCTCGTTCACCAGCGCCGTTAAACGGAAGGGAGAAGAGAAGCAAAGCAAAGCTTGCAAAGCGGGCCGTGAACGCTTATCATTGCACACACGTGCGTTGCGTGAATGGTGTCCGTTGCACACACGCTCTCTCGCTGCTCGCTTGGTATGACTGTGCACGTTTGCTACAAACTGGGCCAGCCAACTTGTGTGTGCGTTGTTATCAGCAAGAGTGGCCGTCTAATGATGATCATATAATCACACCATTATCATCGTTCAATGTTCGCGCGGCCCATGTTTGTTGTGGGCGCCTGCGTCGCCCATGAAGCCGCGAGTCAGTCAATTTTGCGGGGTCTGTTTTGTTGTGCTGTATTTCATTTTACACAGAACGAGCGCCGCATTGGCATGTCGGCGTTGCAAAGTTTGTGTGGTTGCCCGTGTGTGTGTTTGCACCGCATGGCCTGGAAACGTATGCTGACTGGATTGAGATAGCAGTGAATGGTGTTAGAAAGGTGGGGCAAACAGACACTCCGTGTTGTGTGTGTGTGTTCAGTTCACTGTTGTACAGTTTGCCCGTGTGCTGCTGCCTACTGGCCAGCTTGTTGATAGACATGTCTTTTACTGTTGCACTGTTGTGTACCGACGTGGCGTGGACGTTCTCTTGCGCCTGCTTGCTGCCTGTGTCTGTGCGGTGCGCACCGATTTGCACTTTTTTCAATTGCACTATCGGAGTATTGCTCCTGAATACCGGCGCCAACAACCGGCCATACTTTTTCACAATGGCTAATATTTTTGCTGCCGTTCGGTAATATTTTTTGTTCAGTTTTGTTGACCAATGTCGAGCTGAGCCTGAGCGTACTTTTCAAAATCGTCGTTTTTGGATGAGTTTAGTTTTGGTTCTTGCAATAGGTCAAGCACAGGTGCTGCAATCGGCTGGGGCGGATTGTGAAAGTGTGGCAGATGTGTGAATGCAGTATGTGCGTGCGTTATTGCTATCTGGCGGTCAAACAAGTTTCTCATTTTTAAAAACAGCTAACCGCAGCATGACATCCCAAAATTTATTCGTCCTTCTTATATGACTTTTGAGTTACGGTAAACGTAAAGTGACGGACGAGATTTTTGAATAGCTGTCGTAAAAAAAAGAGGCGACGATTTGGGCATTTTGAATTTTTTGAATGGAATCGCACCAGATGGCTGCACACACATGCAGACACGCGTATGGGTACGACATGGGCATTAATAGTTGCGTTGAGTTCAGTCCTTGTTCAGACCGAGATGAATTGTACGGACGAACTGCGTTTAACGGCTGTTTGCATGTTGAATATTTGAATTTCATTTGTGGCTGATCTTTGTTTCCAGTGGCGAGGTGGCACATTGAAAACAATTCATAGCCCAGTGAGAAGAACACATGCAAAAGTACGTTGATTCAAAGCGTTGCAGCAGCAACTAAAAACAATAATCACTTTTTCCAAGTTTTTTTTCTGTGTCAGTGGTGGTAGCCATATCAAACATCGGGTGGAGTGGTTCCTAATGGACGATGACGAAAATCAGCGGATAAGACGGACGGTTCATAATTGGCGTGTGCCCTGAAGTGCAGCACACGCGTGTCACGGTTGATTCGGATAACTCTGTGTTTTTATGTGCCTGTCATTCGTGCCAAGCACTCGTGCACTTTCATTCGACTGCGTTCATCTTCCATACGTGGCGTGCACTGATCTTCACTCGGTGCCTCGTCTGTTTTTTTCGTTTGCGTGTGAATGAGTCGGGAAAATTCAAAAATCGGCACATGCAATGAGAGCACACATGTTTATTGGTGGTGCACATGGTCGTATAATGAATGCGGACATGTCTTGTCACGCAGCTGCTGTCTCCGTTAATGCACGATGAAACAATGCGTGGTCGTGGTGGTGCACCCTTTTTATAGCTGCTGCTCAACGGTGGATGTTGAGTGTGTGTGTGTGTGTGTGTGTGCACTGGCCTCCAAGATGCATCGACATCGGCATGGTCAGTAGCATACACATAACCTTACACAACACGAATTGATATCGATTGATTGCAATTGGCGATTACTTCCGAGTTGCCCATTCCAGCAGTAATCCGCCCGCGGTCTTCTCGGGTGACGGAGGCACGTTTCGCAACGGTCTGCTCTGCTCTGCGTATCTTGTTTGATCGTTTCGGTCGAGTGCGAATTGAAAAAGGGGGCGGGGTTGCCCAAGGGGCCAGTGCTGTGCTATGTTTGTTCTACACTCCCCCTTGTGCCCCCGTTTCATACATGCGCACGATTCAAATGTCGGCGTCGCTTTTTTTGGAAACGCGAATAAATAAATATTTATTTGCATCGATCGTGTGTTGATGATGATGGCTGTGTTGCAGCTCATGTTGACACGTGTGTCTGTCTTGTTTCCCTTTCCGCTTTTGTTCCGACTGTTACGGGGGACACTGCGATGTTGAACTCAGCTCACTGAGTCGAACGATAACCTATTGTTCGTTCGATTGCACCAATTTTCGACGATCAAACCGTCAAATAGTTTTGATGAAGTCTAGAAAATTACAGTGAAGTGCAAGTTGCTTTGCTAATGGTAACAAACCGAACACACCAAGATTTTGGCTCAGTCAGAACGTTAAAATTCACATGAGCTTGGTGTGTCCGAGCTCCGAAATGACGTAGCAGGCTAAAATCAATCTTGCAACGGCTTTTTAGATTAGCAGTCGCATTTTCGTTTTTTTTTTTGTCGTTCACACAAAGGTTTTGATGTAAGCAGGCTGTGTGCCACTTGAAACGCTTTTTTAAGCGACATGTTCAGTGGATTGTTTGAAACACGACCGCAGACGTGTAAACACACACACATTATTATTGCAACAACAAAGCACGCAAACACAACAACTTGAGCAGCAAAAAAACGATCGAACAAAAAATATTTAGTGCGCGCACAACACGGCAACGATGCTGATGCTAGCAGACGTTTCTTGTTTTGGTGCGACAAAACGGCGAAAAGTCGAAAGTGAATATTACAGCTAATGGGTGGTTTTGTTGCCGACAAACACAAACTTTGTGCGTGCAACGGGCAGCGGCAGCGCGGAGTGTTTGTGTTGGGCTGAGTGTTTTTAATGATGCGATCATCATCGTTGCTGGCCGACCACACGTTGGTTGTTGCTCGTCTGCACACAGCGGTGTCTCTGATTGAATACTACTATTTCACGGGTGTTTGTGTTTTCGCTGGCACAGCACAGACACACGGCCGAGCCAACCGCCAAAACTATTCATTATGTTTTGCGTGTCCTTTCGTCAATAACGTCGCCGTCGTTGTCGTTTTTGCTGCTGCTGTCGAAGTCGCTTTGATTTTACGACATGGCAGCATGCGTTTGCGTGTGATGTTGTTTCGTACTTATTAGTCTTAAAAATTGAAGTGATGATTAAGTGCGATACTGTCGGTGTTGTTGTTGTGTGCTGCTGATGCCGCCAATGAATTGTCTTTAGTTTTCAAGTTGTTTTTAGTGGACGGGCAATACAGTGCGAACAGTAAAATGTTTTTGCTTTGTTCCGTGCTGCGCTGCACAGGACCAAACGATCGATTCAAAAAAAGTTTCACCGAATAAAAACAGTGTGCATACTGCTGTATGATTTATGACTGATAAACGCAGATAATGACGTGTTTTTGTTATGGCGGCTATTTTTCATTGTTGCATGGTCGTATCATGTTCTCTGCGTATACTGGGGGAGGGAGCTGTTGTTGCGATGCGATTGAAGGCGGTTTTTGGAAGTACCATAGGGCGTTTATGGGCTGCAACATGGCAGCAACATGGGAGGCACCAACTTTTATTGGTGCATGTGCTCAATCGTACTGACGGAGAAATGAATTAAGCGAAGCTAGCACGAAATTAGTCGATTCGGTAGTGCTCAATCAGCGTTAGCGTAACGTGCCATCGGTTGGCGCTGATGTGCTCACATACAACAGAGCAAACTAGTTGCCGACAATGACACCGTTTATGCAGCGTGTACTAATTTATTATTATTCAATTGTACGCGTTTATTGCATGTTCTAATGAATGCATTGGCGGCGTAAGCGGTCGCAGCGGCTGCAGAGACACTCAGAGCACACCGTATAATTGGGTGGCAGTGAGTCCGCACGGCACGATTGAAACACGAAAACTGAGTAATTGGGCTGATTTGATGAGTTCTATTAAAGGCGGAAACACCATTTAGTTTTTCGTCCGTACGCACAAACGTCGTTCTAAATCCCGTGCGCAAACTAATCGTGTCCGTAATGCATTAAGATAGCACACACGACACGATTTCTAAATCGCGTGGCCATTTTTTACGTGTCGTGTACGTGCGTCCGCACAAAAAACTAATTGCTAAACGCGCCTTAAGGGAGACACCTGCAGTGGGCGCTCCTATTACAGTGAGCGGGCAGCGGCACACAGTGACGACACTGTGAACTCCATTGCAGTGTTGTGTTGCGTTGTGATTAAGTCAACCGGCTAATAGGCTTGACGCTAATCAGAGGTGGCATGCCGGTGTGCGTGCAGCACAGCCAGTTCTGTTGCAATGAAATATACTCATCTGTGAATGCAATGATTGCATTCTCGGCTGGTTGTTGTTGTTGTTGGTTTCGTGGTGGTTAAATTTATTGTTATTAGTACAGTCGATGATGTGTGTTACATAATGACGTTGCGATTGCAATTGTTGTCTTGTTTGAGGTATACGAGCAATGCCGCAGGTTGACAGACAGGGACGCGCATGCATGCACTCACTCACTCATCATGTCCAATTGAACACGACATGGCCAGTCGATGCAAAGCGATTGTCTGCTAACGACAACAACACAACACTCATGACGTCCCGTGACCAGAAACTTTTGCTGCTTTTCTTGTTCGTGCAACTAAACTAAACTTGGGTTGCAACCACTTACATGAAGAGTTGTGCTTCACCATAATTGTCGCGTACACAAGCTCGTGTGTTGTGTTGACGCTGTGTGTTTGCAAACCGGCTGATCTGCTGGACTGCGTGAGCGCTTTGTGGCTTTCACAATTGGTGGGGGAGGGTGGGGGCCATGTGCTGACAACGTGTCCAATTGTTGTCTGGATGCAATGTGCCACCAAATATGGATGCATATCTGTGCTGCTCTTTTATGCCCACTGTTTTGAACGATCACTCAATTTGAAATGTTGCGCTTGCACTTGCACTGTGACAGTTCAACGGAATTGCTGCCGAGTAATAGTACTCAAACTTATTGCACTGCACTTGCCATAACATGTGGTTATGTTTTGCATGTCAAATCAAAAGAAAACCCTGGAAGTGAAGGTATCACGTAATATTCATGGGACGTTATTTATGGCCTGTGTGTGTTCTCGGCGCTGTTGCTTATCAATGCTGTGCGTGCGTGTGTGATTGCAATTGGTTGTATCAGTTTCAGAAATAGCATCAAAGCGTCTGCTATTGTTGCGAGCAGTTTTGTTAACTTGATCTCTCTCGATTGCATTTTTCTTGATGCATAACGCAACGATTGTTGGTTGCTGGTGTCATTGTGCACAGCGTTTGGTGGAGCAATGAGAACGATGGACTCAAAAGATACACACAGATTCAGTCTAGATTCGGGCCGGGGCCTTGCCTTGCTGGTGGTGGTATCATGGCTGTGGCCAGCAGAGAAAGCGGCAATTTATCATTGGCCACGGTGTGCGCCGTGTGCGGTGCGCCCACTCTGAGCGTAGTAAAATCAAACGCGCAGGTTCAGTCTGTGCGTACTGTGCCATTCGTTGAGCTGTGCTCGCAAATCACGCGCGCACCCCGCCGGCCACAGCGCCATGAGATATGCGAATTTTGTCTGCAACCGGCATCTCGCGCATTTCGCATTGTTGTTTCGCTCGTATTGTTGTTGTACTGGCGCAAGATGCGCGTATGCGTATCATCATATCTCAAACAGACAATATTTTTCATTTTGGCTCGCCTCGGTTCATGGTGATGCAGAACAGAACACACACACACGCGCACACTCTTGGATGTCGATATCGGTGCGGTCGGTTGAGTAGAATTGATGGAGAACAATGCATAAATCATTGAATGGGTGCTGAAATCACACGCGCACGGACACACCGCTGCTGCCGAGTTGTCGGTGCAGCATTCGAATTGCTTTTTTTTGAAGGGAGCGGCTGCATTGTGCTTGATGGTAACGCACAGGTGATATTTTCGGTCTAATGGCTTGTGTGCTAACGTTTTTGAAAGTGCGATAATGGCCACGTGTGATCAACACCGACAACACCTGCGAAGCGTTTGTTTGGTACCTCAGCTTTTCCAGACTGCTTTTGCGTGCAACGTCCATGGTGGACATTGGCTGTTTCGGCACAGACGCAGGTAGCTTTCCGAATATCATGGAAACCGAGAATTGTGCAAGTTTCACGCCACAAGACGCAATTCACGAAACGAGCACACACGACTGTGTGACAAAGAGTGAGCGGTGCTGGTGCGCACATGTGACGCACGGACGCAATGGGCCTTTGGGCGCGCACACACTCGGCTCGACTCGCATCGCACAGAGACAATATTTTGGTCATTTTGTCTGTGCACACTCAGGCAGCCAGCAGACCGGCAACTTCACTGCGCGTGTCGCTGGCTGAGCTGCGCGCAGAAAAAATGGGCCGGTTGTCGGGCGATTGATCAAAATCGTATCGCCATCTATCAAGTGGTGTCGCAGTGGCAGTGCACATGCATGCGCCCAAATGGCTGCCTTCTGCATTGACACGTTCATATTCGCAGTCACTCGATCCGCCTCCGTCCGCTCGCTGCACGACGGTCGCATTTTTTTAGGGAGAAGCGTTTCTCTGCGCCAAAATGCGCCTGATCGTGTGGGGGATGCGAAATGGGGACACGCCCCCACGAAGAACTGGGCGTGTGCCAACCGGAACTATTGAGCAATTGTTGTCACTTGTGAAACTCACAGAAAAACAGATCCGTGGTTGTTGACGCGTACAAGAATTCTCGAAATTGTGTCCATCCTCTTGCTAAACGTTCACACATTCTTCCACATTGTGGACCCAGTCACAGCATGGTTCACATCTTTAAACAACTGTTTCTCACACTGCATAAAGCTTCAAAACAACAACACGATGGACACCAGAAACGCCGAGACGTGTGGTGATTATGTTTTTCTGTGGCCACATTGATACGTCAGTTTGCATATCATCAACGTTCTAATGATAATGCCCCGGTTGGCCTTTATATTGCGGTTTCGCAGCCGCTCTGGGCAGAGCGTTCAGTGTCGGCTGTGGTCTCAATGGCCATCATAATTTTTATAATCGTCGCGTTTTATGATAACTGAGTGTCATTTAATATTGTGTGGTGGTGGTACTACGATGCTGCCGCGGTACAGATAGATCTTTAAAATACGCTCGTTTGAATATTATTGACTAGTTCGGCGGGTTGCTCGGGCTGATTATGTCCGTGTTCGGGTGTAAAAAGATACAAAACTACGAGACATTGCAATGGAAAGGGGCACACACGATTACACGCACAACACTGCCGTGTTTGTTTCAATCGCTGGTTTGGTGACTTTTTGTGTTAAACGGCCATCTTATTATGACTACAAATAATGGTGTACTGCAAAATAATTGCAATAAAAACACATTGGCGATTGATGGCGACGTAAATTTGGCATTGCTGTTTTTTGAAGCATTTTTGTGTCTGCCCATCGTAACGCGCCGCATTTGAACGGTTACAAGCAGTCGCATTCATTGTTGCACCACCGTATGCGTCTGGTCTTTTTTGCACGTGTATCGTACACGCCAAAGTGTCAATGTTGATTATCGTTTTTTTCTATCAAGCAGCCTCATTATTGAGACTGACTGGGCGACACACGCCTGTCAAATGTGAACGCTTTTGGTCATTGGACACGAATTAGAGACATGCCGCATTTCTGTCGCAAATCGATGTTGCCGTTCTATCTGCAATCACTGACTGACAGTTCACTTGAATGCGGCTTGTGTGAGTCGGCAATGAACGCTGCTATCAGGATGCAGCTGCACGGAATCAACCGATCGGCACATACGATCTCGTTGTGCACAGGATACAACCTTTTTTGGCTGCTTTTTGATTGGCGTAATGGACTGCTCAGGGTGTAAGCTTGTTGATTATTATGCAAATTTGAGCGATACAGGCTCTGCTGGGACGCTCTGTGTGTGAGTGCTCTCCCATGACACGTGTTACCTTTGGTCGTTGAAAAAAAAACAAAAGCAGCAATTTTAGATGGGGTTAATTTTTGAAAATGCAGTTTAAGCGATGGGTGTGGGCGTGCGACGAAACGCAAGCCGCAAGCGTGTTCAGTGCCACATTATTGGCCACATCTTTGCCATTATTTATTATTTTATTTCATTATATACGGCCATCAGTAAATGGTGACTTTGAATGAGCGTGTATGTTTTTTACGTGTGTGTGTGCGTGTGCGTAGCATTGTTTTTTACGACCACTGCGTTGGTCTGGCCATGCAATGCGTATTATTAGGCTGTCTCTGTGTGTGTGCTGGCATTTGAAAATTTTTGAATCTTTTTATGACGGGCGTCTGTTTTCTTGTTCGAAATTATGATGACATTCAAGATCATCACATTCGTGGCGGCCCCACTGACGTTGCCTTGATCATCTTGACCGGACCGGGAAGAGCTCTTTTTTGGCGTCCAGGTTCAACATGTGCGCTGCGCCATGGTCTGCTTTTTTCGTCCTTTGAGTTTTGATAAAAAATGTTGATCGCACGTGTGGCAGCGTTCAGCGGGTTGGTCGGGTGGAGTTTTTGCACGATGGCTTGTGAAAGCGTTGAGTGGTGGCGTGTGTATGGCAATGGCATGACGTTTTTTGCAGTGAAATTCAAACAACTTGTGAAAACGTGTTCATTCGGGCGTGCAAACATTTGTTTTGTTCGTACCGTCAAGATGTGTGTGTAAACTTCTTTTACTTGAAGTTTGAACAACCAACGATGATTCATTAGCTTGAAACTAATAATACAGTGTGCTTCCACCAATGAAATGTTTATAACGTGGAGCGGGCCCTGCAGACTATCACTTTTTGTTTTGCTGCTTACTGAATCAGTAACACGCTCCCAGATTTGTTCGATACCACAAAAATTGGTATCCACCGGAGAACTTATAAAATCATTGAATCATTGCTTAGTTTACTCGATAGGAAGCGTACGATTTTTATTCATGGCAATTATGCGTGGTCAGCACGGCAGTAGAGATGCATACATCGACCGCAGCTTGCTTGAATGGCCGACGCATGGATGCAGCCAGTAAAACGTTCATTTTGTATGCCAACCCGGTTTTTTGTTGTTGTAAAATCAACCATAGTTGTCTGTTTTGGGGAAGAGAAAATGATATGTAGGCAAGTTTTTTGAATATCTTAGCTTTTTGTGCTACACGTGTGCGCCAGAGTGCCAGTACAATCACAATGTGTTGCAGTCTGTCTTTTTATAACTAGCTTTGAGACAGCCCGATTACAGACTGTGCATCTGTGTGGAATTTCGAACTAAAAAACCGGACTTTTTCAAAATCGGTTATCGGCGAAACGGGTGTTTTGTCTAACGGTGAACGGGGCTTGTACTTTGCACTGGATTGTTGGGGCTGTTGGGGCTGTGTCGCCTGTGTGTGCTATTTACATGATGCGTGAAAAAAGTTGCAACTTCACAACATTGAACAGGCAACCAGCGCTTCTGCACTGTTCGCAGCCGTGTTGCTGATCACCTAACTCTAGGGGACACTGGTCATAACACAAAAAAATGTGACCAATGCAATTATTTGTGATGTGCGCCGTGCAATGTGTGTGCCATATTTCACGGCGGTTGTCGTTGCGAATGAAATATGCGCGCCAGACCAGGCCGATGAGCAATGCTGCCTCGTTTATCTCCAGTGACAGCAGCAATCTCGGTGATCAATCAACTCTGGCCCAACCGACCGTTTTGTGCTTGATTTTGGTCGCACACACTCACAGCCGGCATCGTAGCCGTTGCCCTTGAATGACACATCGCCAACTACGCACATTACTCATGTGCTCATTATTTAGAGGACACACACCTGATTGACAGGCGGCGTGCTGCGTTTTGTTGCTGCTGATTCAGTTGTACGCCGAGGGGGCGAAAGCTTCGTTGAAATTTGAGTGCAAACGCAACTCCGTGCGTCTCGTGGTGAACCACTCAACGTTCAATTTTTTGGCATACCGCAACACTGTTGGCTTTGGTGTTGATTACGGATGCTTCTGCTGGTCAAATGGGGAAGCAGTTATTTGTCGATGGTGGTCTTTGTTTCTCATAGCTGAATAGTCCGCTTTGTTTTCAATCTTTGCACCGTTTGAGTGACAATTGCGAGTTTGTTGATTATCACGATAGAGCAGCGAATGCCATGCCGTGTGTGTTATGATGATCTCTGAGTCAGCTAAGCACAGCAACGACGACACACTGCTGCGGCTGTGTCTGGCACACAAAGCCGACGTGTCCGCACGTTCGTTTTTATGGGCCACCACAGCAGTACGCACGTTGTTAGACGGCCGCGACTTTTAGGAGTGCTGCTCGTAATGATTATTACGCTGATCTCTTGCGCACAATGAATCAATGAATGTCGTAATTACATTGTATGTGGCGCTTTACAATCAGCTCGTTTTTACGCCGCTTTACGACACGACGACTGTTGATCGTTGAGCATTTTTATGATGCTCGTTCACACTCTCGCACGCGTGCAGAAGCGTCCGATTATGCAGTCAGCACACAAAGACAGCTAACAGCTTCATATTTTCGTTTTATTGTTGTTACCGACGATAAGCGATCACTCAGTGATTACAAAACATACAAACGAGCTGAGGGTGTGGACTACACTGAAATTTGACGTTTACTGTGTGACGTGCTGTTTTTTCGTTAGTTTCAATCCTATTTGCCGTCCATATTTTCAATTTATGGTCTATTGCTGGTGTTTCAATTTGATGAATGGTCGAATTGGGTTGTCTCGGACAGGATGCCGTTATTTTCAGAGTTGTGATTTATGACTAGCTGAGGACACGGCACCGACAATAAGGGGAAGGGCAATGCTAGAAATGAATGAATGAATGGACAGTACAAGTCTTGAACTGTATGTAATGTTGATATTAAAGTTGTTCAAAAAAATATTTCCACGTTTGAGCAGCGTTTTCAATTTGGCCATTTCGTCTATTTTCACACACAAAGTGATGATGACGCTATCTAGCTTGCTTGTTATCTTGAAAGTAATCGTTTAGCACAGGCATTCAATTGAAGTGGCTTTATGTCCGTCAAGAAACAAACAACAGCGCACAAAAGAAAATGCGATGATCTTGGTTTTCGCATTGTGAACTTGAATCGTCTGTGTACAGCGCTCGCTGTTGCATGTTGACAGAAAGTACACACGACAGGACAATGGTGACAAGCTGCAGAAGCCAGTCGTTACAATACGTTAAGGATCACTGTTAATTTATTGAGCGACTTTTGACTCGAGGTCACAGGGGCGTGTAAACTGTGTCCTGAATGCAACAATTCAGTGGCAACCTGGGCGAGCGAGCGTTCAGTGACGGTGTTAGTGTTACAAGTTGATTTGTGCGGCACGATGCACCGCTGCGACACACAACAAGAGAACGCGTTTTTTAATGTTTGTTCACTGTTGACAGTTTGCTGTAATAAATATCGTCAATATATCGCTCGTTATTGACTTAACGAACGACGTGCGATTTATGGCGTGCAAACTGTTGTGTCGGGGATTTTCTCAATTTCAAATAGTCATTCATTGTTGGCCGTTTCACAGTTTTTGTTGATTTGGAGACCTTGCGTACCATTTATCCGTTTCCGTTTGAAATCTCGCAGTCGCAGCCGAACTGTGCCATGCGGGTGGACAGATGATTTCAGACGAGTCACAAGGTGGAAACGAAGAACATGTACCACCGAACCGACAAAAGTAGCGCACACCTTGTCTTGGCACCAAGTGTCGGCCCTGTTCTAATCAGAGTGCACAGTTGAACGCTGCTTTGCTCTTGCTCTGTTGGTGACCTCCAGACCCGGTGGAGCGCAAATAATCAAATCTGCTGTGAACTTGGTGTTTCTTTGCATTTGTATTTTGATAGAGAGTGCCCTGGTCGTTTTCGGTCCTATCGATTGAATAACACTGACTTGGGTTTCGTATTCACCGCTTCACCAAGCACTTTGGCGTTTAGAACGAGCAGTGGTTATGAAATATCTTTATTTTTTCAGAGTGGTCATGTGTGGATTGTGAATGCTTTCCGGATAGATATTCTCCGATTTCTTTTGTGTTTATTTGTGTTTTGTAGTGGTTCTCTTTGACATCTGTTGTTGCGACGTTCGCACAGCAATAGCAACATCGGTGCAACACACGTGTGGCCACACCCTTTATACCTCTGCTTTAATGTGTGATTTCTTTCACATTCTTTATTTTCCCTCAGTTTATTTGACCGGGAGCCAGGGGTGGTGTTTACGGTGCGACGATTGAGTTTTCAGTTGAGCTTGGTTTTTGTCTGCATTGGTTCAATCGATCTACATCTCTCCTTCGTTTTGGTATCTCTTTACACGGTCGCTTCTTGATCTGTATGATGGCGCTAACAGAGCATCGAAACGCCGTCAACTGCATTCGGATCAGCACTCAGTCCACACAGCGGTGTGTGTTTCTTCAGTGACAACTTGCGATCAAATTGCAAGCCTAAACGCGTCGCGTCGTCCAGTCTGACTTGCAAGCAAGCATTAATGAGCAGTGGTTTCAATGTTGAAGGCACATAAAGTTTCTCTAAAACGGTCATTTAGAACTCTGCAAGTTTGGTCTTCAAATAGACATGGGTTTTTTGCCGATTTTGCATGTTTTGATTTTTAGTTGAACATAAGTTTCGTGGTTGTGGTATGGTGTTCTAAAAACCAACTGCAAGAATCACACTTTCAACTTGATGCACAGTTATTGCTGCGATATGAAAGTGCTGTGTGGCGGTTGTGATCGCTTTTTTCATAGCAGCGCATGAAACACGATTTGCCGTTTTTTCCGAAACTAAGTCGAGTGCACAACGCAACGGTACGGACGATTTATGTGGTGTAATATGGCAAGTGGCAATGCAAGTGCACAGATACACGTTCGGTGGTGGAGTCGTATGAATTTAGTGTTGTCTGTTGCCGCAAAAGACAAATGAGCAGTCGTTAATTTGATTAACCGCTCGGTTGCCGACATCGCCAAAGTCGGCATGTCATCATATCCGTCACCATTTGGATGGCAGTAGTTGCTAAGTTTTGTGTTCTCACACTCCTCCGCACATTACCATTTGGTAACGCTTTCTTGTTTTCATTTATAATGATTCTTTTAATTCAGCCGTTTGATTCGTGCGTGAATGTCTACTGGGTCACAATCACTGATCACTAATCAGATTGCGGTGCAACCAGAAGGAATGATGGAAGGAATGCTGGGTTCAGATGACCAAACGGTGACCACAGGATGAAGTGCACATGGGTATTTTGCTAATTGTTGACTGGACTCAGACTGTAAAGGCAAGGCAGATAGATTGTTGTTGTGTCCGATTGGTTCAAGGCAAACTTGCTCCAAAATGGCGTGTTCGTACCTTCTCAGTTCTAATGATACTTGGCAGCATGCTTTTTTCTGAACGAGTGTCGTGCAAGAAATTTATTGTGGCAATGATGGCAGTTGGAACGGAGAAAAGTGTTCGGTCGTAAAAAACGCAAGGGGGAGCACCAAAACTGGCTGAATTATGTGCGTCAACCGTTGTAACATTTACAATTTTAGGTTGCATCATTGTTTTGTTGTTTTGGCCAGCTAAATTCTCTGCTTAAGGATATTGTTCACTCGTAACACAATCATTATTTAAAAGTAAATTCGAAGAAATGAATAACAAAACTTATTCGGTATAAATTTTCGCTGACCGTCTTTTTATTGGCTAGCGTAAAACGTACGGTGCTTATGAATTTATGGACGTTCAGAAGAAGGTATGGGGTGTCTTCAAGGCAATAATCGCTGCATGCAGCCCGAACGGCAACGGTGTGATTTGTTGATTGCAGCAGTTTGAAGCAAAACAAAACGAGCAGTGCAAACGACGATTGATGTTGCACGTTGCACGCAGGTACCAGTTGCGAACGCGCGTTGATAAACGTCGGTGCACGCATTGTTTTTTCGATGTCGAGTTTTTTATCGTTGATTTCAACAACATAGCAGCTCAATTCTGCTGTTGCACATTGGTGTGTGTGTTGTTTGTCGTGTCATAACGGTTTGCCAAAACGCAGTCGCTTCTGTCAAGGCAGTTTTATAGTGCGCTCAGTGAAAACAGCCGTCATCAACGTTGTTCTCACATTACGACAGCACAACTGCAACAACGATTGCTTTTTTATAAAATGTTGCCGGTCGTGAAAGGGACAGTTCATTTTTGTGGTGAGCAAGCTTTTTAGGCAGTGCTAAGGCCGTTCTTGAGGATCATAATATTTGATCTGGTTCAGTAAATCCAAAACTAAAAAATGGCAATGGTGCCGATTGTAAGATAAAAAGATGGCAACGATAAAAAGTACGAGGTTGATCGACAAATTCGAAGATTGCGCTGCTCCCGTGAAAATGTGTCATGTTCTTTGGTTGTACTTTTGACTCATCCGTAACAGCATGATACTTCCAAGTGTTATGACATAATAATAATAGACAGAATACAAATCAGCATCATTGAAGCGAGGGGAGTCTGAGGCGACGAAATGTAGATTATGCACAAATTGAGCGGACACGACTATTCATATGAGTGAGTTAATAATTGACACGTGTGTGCAGCACTGTTGGTGTGCTGGTGTGGCCGTGAAACGCTGATACGCTGCAACAATCACCACATGCCGCGTATGTCGGTCGGCGCACGGCCACAAGGGCGACCGGTCATCAACTCTGCGCATCGTGCGTCTGCTGGTTGTTGTGCAAATCGTTGTTGACTATTTGACAGAGGCAATCTCAATGAATCGTTGTTGTTCAGAGTGCGTGTCTATCAATGTGATGACAGCTCATTTAGTAAATTTAGTTCAATTGCACCTGTGTGACATGACCGAGTGCACGTCGGTTTCCGCTGATTGCACCACCCGACAGCACGCCTTTGTTACTCAGCAACACAATAGCACGCAACCGATCGCGCAAGAAATTCATATATGAAGCACTTTGGTTCACCAGAAACGGACGCGAAATTGCGTGTCTTGATGATATGTTTGGATTGGAGATCTGTGATGCCACAGAAGACACAAAGTGTAAAGGTGACTGTGAAGAACTGCACGACACTGGCATGACTGCAACGGTGTGGCCGGCTGGTTGCTGCTCACGCTGCAGCCAGAGACACTCACATCCGCCCAACTCATTATCTCACACTCGTTTTAACATTGGCATGCAATTCGACGGCAGCACACACATTGACGACGCTTATCAGTGTAATCATGCATGTGCGTGTGCATTGTAACCGTACACCACTGAGGTGAGGCGTTCATCACAAGAATTGCTCAATCAAAAATGTGCTGGTGACAATTTGAACGAAACACATTCGAGTCAGTCGGCTAATTATCACTTGCACACGAACTCTGCAGTTGCCACGTGAAACGCATTGTCACCGGGCCCGCTCTGCTGTGACCCCGGGTGGCCGCCGTGTGCGTTATGCACTTCGACGGTTGCGTGCGTTGGCCAATTTTCGTTCGGGACACACTCGATTGTGTAGTTTTGTGCGCCCTCGCCGCATGTGCGATTTTGTCACCTGTCTCTCCTACTATAATCAAAGAGCGCGATCTATTGATGCTATGCACGTGCCCATTGTGCGTCGGCTGCACTCGCGGTTGCGTTTTCTTGTGTCGCTGACTTGCTGCTTTGTCGCAAGGCGTACCCAATTTCGTGATCGCATTATGCATGCAGCGGCATTGTCGCCGGCCGACCGCAGTCCTTTCTGATATTATTGTGCAATTATTTTCCGACCAACAGCGAGTCACTTCGGTTTCACACCGCACTGCCGTGCGTCTGTGATTATATTTCATTCAACTCGGCTCGGCGGTCTTTTTCTGCCAGTGTTCGATTCAAAGTACCAACAACATCAGTGGAGGCTGTTGTCAGAGCTACCGTACTACCCGTGATGTAACACTTTGTCATTTTGTGGGCCGAAAAGTTCCGATTCTCACGATTATAACTCGATTGTTGAAAAATTCGAGCGAATTAGCGACGCCGGTGTTCGTTTCGCAGATTGAATGATCGCCGATTGTAATTGCTGAACGTTCTCGCTTGTCGTGACAGCCGACGGATTAGATCAGGCCACTTGCGTTTGGCTAAATGTGTTTTGTGTGTGTTCTACAATGGTAGGACTTGAAACTGATTGTGTCATTGCAGTTTTAAGGCGGTCAGAAATTGAAGCGTACAAATTTTCAGCAGTGCTTTCCTCAATGTTAACCAACGCAAGAATCACCTCAGTCGCGATTCACTGCAGGGTCAGCCGTACGCGTTGCCGTTGAATCCGGCGTTTCTGACGCCGCCTCGGGCCAATGGGGGCGGGGGCGTAGCGCCACCGCCAGCGCACGCGGCCACACCGACGACGCCGCTGAGTGCGCTGTCGCTCGATGCGGCCATCAAATCGGCCGGCCATTCGCCCTCGTTTGCATCCCCGTTCTACCCGGCCGCCGCAGCCGCCGTGCACGGCATGTCGCCAAGTTTCGCCGATCTGTAGTGAGTTTTTTTCAGTTGTAGACATTCTGAAACTGGACCGTTTGATAGACATGTGCTCAGCAACACATGTGTAATTTCAGTTCTTTCGCTCCGTTCGGCACACGATTCAGTCCGATGGTGAACCAGGCGGCGGCGGCAGCGGCTGCAGCTGGCACAGCGTCTCCGGTGAATCTGTCACCGATTCACAGGTGAGTATCAATGATGTGCGCCATCGTTCACAGCAGACGTACATCATCATCATCATCATTTTATTTCGCGAACCGCAGGAACTCCGATAAAACTGCATGAACAGCGTATCAAACGGAGACCTTTAAAAAATAAAATCGTACTGATTGGAGCGTATGCTTTCAGTCCTGCCACGGGCACACCGATCGTTCCGACGCAGCCGAAGTCGGTGCGTGATGCGGCGCAGGCGTCCATGGAGCAGATGATGTCCGCAGCGTTGAAACACCACGCCGCTGCTGCTGCGGCCGCCTCCGCTGCCAGGTACATCTCACGCTAGCCTTCATTTCTTACGATGCAAAATAACAATGCCTGTGTGCTACTTTGCAGCAGCAGTCAAAGCAGCTCCGTGTCGTTGCCATCAACGCTGCAACTGCGCTTCAATCCGTTGGCCTCGATGGCTCGTCTGCCAATGCCAAATATCACGATGACACCGACACATCTGGCAAACTCACTCGCAGTCTCGGCGTCGCAGTCGTCGCAGTCCGAGGGCAGGCATCATCATGCGTCCGAACGAAAATCCGCTCACACGTCACGCCGACAGTTGCAGCTGCAGGTACGGCTTTGCTGTGTCTACTGCAGTTCAGTTGGTTGTAGCACACACGATCATTCAAGCGGAAACTTATAAGCTGATGAAATGTGCAGTCTCAAACAAGTTCGGCGCAACGAAACGGCGTTGACATCAAGGAACAGCGGGATGCGGCGGAGAGGCGTGCAGCGAAGAAAGAAAAACGCGAACGTGACGCCGACCATATCAAAAAGCCGCTGAATGCGTTCATGCTGTTCATGAAAGAGAACCGGCAGAAGTTGATGGAGGAACGCGGCTACAAAGAGCGACAGTCTGCAGAGCTCAACAAGGAACTCGGCAGATTGGTCAGTGATCATCGCTCATTTGGTTCATCTTTTGGGCCTTATTTTTTTTCGGTTCGAATGACGACTCGTCAATTTAACAACAACAAACGTCCGTTAACAAACAACGTGTACAAACAACAAGTACAACAAACAATGTACTTAAAAATTTATAGTGGCACACATTATCGCACGAAGAGCAGCAAAAGTATTACCAAATGGCACGCGACGAACGTCAGAAGCACATGCAGAAGTATCCAGGGTGGTCGGCGCGTGACAACTATGCGATCAACAAAAAGAAGAAACGAAAGCGAGAGAAAAGTCCCGGTGATTATACAGGTAAATCAACTTGACACAGTGTGACCTCACCTTGGTAGAGACGACGAACCCTTTGTCGACTTCCGTGTGCTCATGGTTGAATTACCTGCACAGTTTAAAGACTAAAAACGTTATTCTTCACAAAAAGCGATTCTCCAATAAGCCACTGCCGCAATCTTCAGAAAACGGCGAACTCAAAAAGTGTCGTGCACGCTTCGGCCTCGAGAAGCAGTCGCAATGGTGTAAGCATTGTCGCCGCAAGAAGCGCTGTCTCTGGTTCCGCGAGGCGCAAGACGGCTCGAAAGGCAAGGGCGCCAAGACGACCGGCTCAAGCGAGGAGCAGAGTCCGCCGGCGCAGGTGACGTCGACGACGCACGGCTCGCCGGAGGGCATGTCGTCGGGCACCTCCGAACTGTCAGCGCCGGGCAGTGTTCACCAGTTGCAGCAGATGCATCAGCAGTTGCATCTGCCAACCACTGCCGGCGTCATGCCAACGACAACGTCGCACACTGCCGCACATACTCTGTTCACAGCGGCGTCACTCGCTGCGAGCACATCAACCACACTCCCTCCATTGACTGTTGTGAACGGCATCGGCGGTCGACGACCGACGTTGGGCTCGGCCGACTCGGGCACGGCATCCGCTGCGTCTCACTGCAGCAACAGCAGCAGTGCAACGTCAAGCTCTGATCGTCATCGTGTCACCACAACAACCACATCGAATGGACATGCTGACGATGACGACGATTCGGGCGAGGAAGACCACGAGGACCTGATGATGGATGGCTACAGTGACGAGAGTGACGTTGATGAGACCATACTCGATTTGAAGCATCAAAGTTCAAACACTGCGTCACCGGCCAAAATGACGCCACTTCGGCCGACACCTTTGACTCCGTCGGCGATCGCTGGTGCCGTCACGGCAACGCCGCCCGGCAGAACTTTTGCAGCTGTTTGATAGATTGCTGATCACAAGAAAGCAACGCCGTCGCCTGCGTCGTCACAGTTCTCAATTAGATACAAGTATCGGTTGTTGTTATCAGTTTGTTGCTTGTTGAATTCGCATCTGCAGAGGTTAATATTTCAGATCAACAGACTGAACCGTTGATGACAGTATATAGTGTGAGAAAAGTTGTTTGTAAGTTTAGAAAACCTGTATCTGCCATTATTGCTGTGGTCAGTCGAACTTTTGTTTTTTTATGATTCATTACAATGTTTATTACTTTCCAAATTCCACAAGCATCGAGAACATTGTTACTTCTACTTGTATATAAGCTTACTGGTTTGTACCTAAATAGTGATTTACATCGATATGTGTACCGTTCTGTTGAAAAGTTATAATATAATCAACATACAACGAACATAGATTACGAAAAACTCTTCTGGATAATTTTTGATCAGGTTTCGTTGTTATATTTGTTTAGTTAGCAGCAGTGGTTTTTACATGGTCAAAATGATCGATACAGGGCCGAAAAAACATGATTGATTTTTTGGCAGGTCGCTATACTCTTTCAAATAATCAGTAATAGTTGTGTAATTTACGATTCACATTCAAACTGTTCTGTGCTCGTCTGTGGCTTACATTGTTCTACTTGACTCCAAAATGCAAAACAAATTTACTTTTATGTAGCGTGCTAAAATAAACGGTTGCCTTCAGATTAAGCAACATCTTTATTGAGCAATATGGTTTTATGTAGAAGGAAACGAAGTGAGCTAAAACAAAGATCTGTATTTGGGCTTTGTCTTGCTTCGTTTCCGCTGTCGACTAATTGTACTTATTTTATGCAATAAAAAATTTCACTATGTACCGGTTCAGTTGCCTTGTCGTTAGATAGTGTTCTCATGTGTAAATTGTTTTTTAAAACTTTTGTTCCATTGCGTGTCGTTTTTAATTGTTCACCGTTGACTATCGTTCATCTGAAAATCTGTTGCGTTGCGTTTCATCAGTTAGGAACAGCACCACTTCTGTTCTATCAAATCAATAAACACGTCCCTTGGATGAACAATGGTCAACAATCAAAAGTAACTTTGGGCCCTCAATCGCATGTTCTAACGACATCCCGCAGCAACAACGGCGTCATTTGCTAAAAAATGGATCTCTGTGTGAAGTGAAGTAACAACCTACTGTAGTTCTGGTTATCGCTGCAACAAGTCGCTGAAACATGGGAAGCAGAGTTGAGACAATATTGTAAATAACTTTGATACTTTTCCAAAGGTCAATTGGTCAGTCGGTAAAAGATTATTTATGGTGTGATTGATCAAAAATGGTCAGTTGGTCAATGTGGTTTTCTGATCATGAAAGTATCGTTCATTGTTTTTGTTTTATATGTCGTTCGCCAATTGAAGTAAAACTTTTTAAACAGAAATAGACGCTGTCAAACTTGCAGAATTCAGTTTGTGCTTCGTGAAGGTGTTGAGAACGTGTCGAAGACAAAAATAATTCACTGACCTTTGCAACTTTGCTGTTTTTCCTTCTCAGATGTATTTTGCTTCTTACACAGGGTATAACATTTTTGACAGTTTTCATTGTTTATCTTTGTTTTAGCTTCTTCCTGTTCAAAAAGCGCAGCAAAACGTCCGTTTTTCATAGTATGGCTTCATCGTCTTGTTTTGAAGCTTTTTATCATTCGATTCTTGTTTGTGTTCACAACAGTATCAGTGTAGTTTTGTAGTCACAATTGTCACGTCAGTATTACAAACCATAAGCCTAACAAATTAACTAGAAAAAATGTTTTTTTTTGCATGTGCCACGCTGTAAAGTGTAAAAAGCTTTCTCTGGGTCTGCATTCAACAAAACTTTTGGGATACAATAATAAAAAGTGGGTGAAAATTTGCGTTTGAAAAACTATTTGTTGGCATTGTTTCACGTTTGACTTTTTTTCACATTGTATTGGGTGACATTTTTGATATTTGAATATTAAAAATTATGTTTCATCTAAAGATCGCCTTAGTCAGTCTACAATATTTTCTGTTTGTGTCTGTACGAAGAAAATCGCTCAGAAATAAAACGATGAAAGGAACGAAATTAGAGAACATCGCCTCAACCAACAGCCAAGACCCGATAATCGGTGCTTGGAAAAAATCAGCAACGTCCCTGATGATTGGGACATGTCGAGACCAAAATAATAGTTCCGTAATGTTAATAAAAACGTGGTCAAGCACGTTCAGGTTTGAAGTTCACAATGCAGCATTACAAAGTTTCGATCGAAAAGTACCGGCTTCGATCCCTCACGAAGTCTGACCCTGACACACTTTCGTTGCTTTGCCAGTGTTGTCGTTGTCGGTGGCGACAAATAAATAAGAAAAGCACATTCCTGGACCGGGTCGCAGATGCCTGGGCTGTTAATCAAGGCCGCAAACGCATGGGTCGCTTACTGTCGGGCCGCTGCGTAGTACGTTGAGTGGACCGCACTTGACCGTGCGGGACGCTGCTCTGGGGGTCCCCTTCTTGTGGTAAGGACATTGGGTCACGGGTCGTGCTGCACCCCCTCCCCACATTAAAACCAAGGCGGCACCTAAGGCAAGCCGCAAATTGAAAAAAAATCGTGATGTATTGTCACGTCACAAAACGAGGCAAAGTGCAGTAGGGTTGCAGCAATGCATCCCGTCTGCGGCAACCACAAAAAAGATCGACGTGGTCCGAAAGAAATTTTAATTTTATAAGGCAACTTGACTGGCTGCCAGACGGAATCTGGAAACCCGAAGCATACAAAAAACGGGATGTTCAACTTGCTGGAACAAAAAAATCTACAATTTTCTCAGGCACAAATAGACAAGGCTAACAAAGCTGCAAACAAGCGGTGTGAATCAATTTAAACAACTGTTCACGATATTTTTTAATCACTAAAAATCACTTCGTTTGGTTTTAATGTTCATGCTAGCGAAACTTCACTGGGCCGGAATAGTCCGGGACGGAATTCTTCGGGCCGGAATTGGCTGCGGAACACTGCAGGTCAGGGTTCCTCAGGCCGGAATGAGCGGGCCGCAACTCTTCGGGCCGGAATTTTGCGGACCGCAATGATAATACCTCGTTTGTGCTGAAGGAAGCCCCTGTTTTCTCAAAAGACGCGAGTTGTGTGTTTTTCTCTTCAAGTGTGTCAAGGCAACAACCTCTGCCATGCACATACGCCACAACAGCCACACACGAGCACGCAATAAAAATTGATGCAAACCAGCAAAAAACATGTGGACATATTTTGGCACATTCTGTGCTTGTTGTGCTGTGTTTTTTTTTGTCGAAAGCGAAACCACGTGGTTGCTGTTGTCTGTGCGTTCTTGGTTTGCGCACAAAATGATAACATTTTTTATTCCACTGTTCGTTTTGTGTAGCAATGTTGCTGCACTTGCGTTGCTTCGCGGTTTCGTCCGCCTGAAATTTTGCTTCAGCAAGTCGAGTCCAATAGTTTTGTGCACTTCAAAACGTAGTAACAGCAAGCGATGAAACAGCAAGCGATGCTTCTTGCAAGGCAAGTGGGGATCGAATCGAACTTCGAAAAAAGTGAAAATCCCAATTTGTCAATTAAAAAATGTGAACTAATTTTAAAATGGTGGAGAAAAATCTCTGAAGGGCCCTTGACAAAAGTACGGACATTTTGCGGAGGTTTTACGGAGAACGCTTGACAAAAGTACGGACATTTTACGGAGGTCGCGCGCAGCGAAAATGACACATGTTTTATGTTTTCAACACACGCTGCGGACCCTCAACAGAAGTACGGACATTTTAGGGAGGTTTTCAAAAACGATTGGAAATGATCAGATTTGGGGCCCTTGACAAAAGTACGGACATTTTACGGAAGTTTTAAAGAGCACGCTTGACAAAAGTGCGGACATTTTACGGAGGTGCGTGCTGCGAAAAATGACACACATTTTATGTTCCCAGCACACGGCGCGGACCCTCAAACTGCACACTGGGAAGTGCGGACATTTTACGGAGGTTTTTAAAAACGATTGGAAATGATTGAGTTACGGAGACCCATATTACGGAGACCCATAGATTCGGAAACTCAAATTTGGAGAAACCTTCTGCGCAGATGTTTCACTGTTTCTGTTACAAAATAGGGTGTTTCACTGCCGTAAAACTACAAAGCTAAACCGGAGCTGGAGCTGATCCCTGATCCCAATGTTTCACCTCTTCAACAAAGCTGTCAATCAAGGCACTTTCACTTTGTTAAAAAGGCTTCACTTAGGATTAGGATTAGGTTTAGGATTAGGAACCTACAACGACTTCATTAGGATTAGGATTGGGCTTAGGATTAGGAACCTACAACGACTTCATTGAAACCGAACTAAAACAACAAAACAGACTGTAAACTTGGCTTTGGTTTAGTAATGTAGGCAAAGCAATCTTAACGAGCACCAATTGCAAAAGCTTGCATGCCAATCTGAACTTTGCTCGTCGACCTTTGGCCTGAAAGTAGAAATTGTCAAAAAAATTCTGCCCAAAACAGAATCCATACGAAATTCTGGGCAAAAAACATGAAGTCATTTTCTGTGGAAGTGTCTTTAACGCATTTTCACAAGAAAGTACCATTTTTACAGCAAAAATTTGTTTTTAATTTGAAAAATTAATTAAAAACGTCAATTTTTCAAATAAATTTAAAAAAGCTTTTGAAATTTGAAAAATTTCGAACCCTTACCCCAGTACATCTGCGGCTAACGCAGGCAGCCCAGCGGTGGCACCTATACCATAGCACTAACATTAATAAATAAACGCTTGAAAGAAAGAACGGTCAATAACGTGAATTGAACCGAAGTCAACCGTCCAGCGACGCAGCAGCATGCGTGCACTTCGTGGCCTGATTCGGTGCGCCGACCGTCGCACTCGGCCTCGTCTGCTCGTTGGCATGTTCAATTCGGTCAGAACGGTTGGCGCCGTTGCACGAGGTGGGCAGTCAACGAAATCGCACTTGTCCCGTTCACTGTTTTCATTCTAAAATCAACGTTGTTGTCATCGCCATTCAGAGCTTGTTTTTGCCCGATAAACTGGTGCCATGTTGTTGCAACGCAGGTGTGGTCGGTGGTCGCAAACGGCCTGTGATTGCGATTCGCCGTGAGACCGTGAACGCCTGGGAGCGCCGCGCGCCCTTCTCGCCGCGACAGGTGCGTCAGCTGGTCGACAGCGGCATCGATGTGCTCGTGCAACCGTCGAATCGTCGTGCGTTTCCAATACAGGTCGTTGCTTCCAGTGCTTCGTTTCGTTTCATTCGTTTAGATTGACAAAGGTGCGTTGTGCGTTCAATGATTTCAAATGATGCCGATCCAGCCATCTTACCAATTTCCAATCTTTCAGAAATAAAATTCATGTAAAATGAACGATTGTGACATCCCTTTGAAGGACTACATTGCCGCTGGCGCTGAGCCACGCGACGACCTCAGTCAAGCAGACCTGATAATGTCCGTGAAATCGGTGCCCATTGAAGAGCTGATTCCCAACAAGACCTACGCCTTCTTCAGTCATACGATCAAGGCACAGAAGGAGAACATGCCGCTGCTGGACGCCATTCTTGAAAAGGTTGACATTGCTGGTGATTGCTCCATGGGGTCCACGGTGTGGAGTGAAGTCAGTTTCAGTTTCACTTGTTCAAACGATGAGCGCACTCTCAGAACATCCAACTGATTGACTACGAGAAGATGACGGATGCGAACGGGCGCCGTCTGGTGATGTTCGGCAAGTGGGCCGGCTACGCGGGCATCATCAACATTCTGCACGGCCTCGGCCTCCGTCTGCTGGCACTCGGCCACCACACGCCGTTTCTCGTTGGTTTGCTTGCGTGCATTGCGTTTGTGTCGCCCATGTTGCGTTCGTGTGCAGCACTGATTCGCTTGTCCGTTGCCCGTACCAGCACATCGGTCTCGCGCACAACTACCGCGACTCGCACATGGCCGTGAACGCGCTGCGCGACTGCGGCTTCGAGATCGCACTCGGCAACCTGCCGGAGTCGCTCGGCCCGCTGATCTTCGTGTTCACGGGCGCCGGCAACGTGTCCATGGGCGCGCAGGAGCTCTTCCAGAACCTGCCGCACGAGTACGTCACGGTCGACATGTTGCCGAACGTCGCTACGCGCGGACGTACGTCCTCCACCGATGTCACCCGGTTTGCCTGTGACCGTCGAGTCGCTGCGAACTCGACTGCAAAACAGTCATCTCATTGACTGCTCTCAGTTTTGTCTCAGTGATTGGTCTGACGAGTTCGGTGCGGCCAATCAGCGTGCCAGATTGCACCAAGTGCAACAATTCCACCAAGCAAGTGCACATGTATTACAGTTTGACTGTTCATCGCATTATTTTGCAGGCCGTGATCGCCTGTACGGCTGTGTGGTTGAGATCGACGATCACTTGCAGCGACGCGACGGCGGTCGATTTGATGAGAACGAATTCTGGGCACATCCCGAGTTGTACGAGTCAAAATTCTCAAAGAAGGTACATTTTACGGATGGGCAACGAAGCGCTGTCGCTCTCTTGTAGCGTGTGTTGCTTTGAACATGTCTCGTGACACACGCACACCATGCACACAAACGCAGATTGCGCCGTACACAAGCGTGCTGATCAACTGCATTTTCTGGGCACCGACGCACCCGCGCCTGATGAGCATCCCCGATGCAAAGCATCTGCTCACACCGACCGCCAAGAAAACGCCCGATGTTCCCGGCCAACCGACTCTGCCGCATGGGTTCGTGGTTTCTGTTCTCGTCAGCCGGTTAAGCAGAACATCGAGCCAGAGATAAAAACTGATTTGTGCAATGCAGCACGGAGTGTTTTTGTTTTCCGTTTTCAGCATGATCGCCCTGTGTGACATCAGCGCAGACCCAGGCGGCAGTATTGAGTTCATGCAGAAGTGCACCACCATTGATAAGCCGTTCGAGATCTACGATGCTGATCAAAACGTCGCTTCAACCGATGCAGGGTATGAGTGAAAACAACTGGTGGCACTCATTTGAAGGACGCGGGCAACGGCGCTGCCTGATAGGTGGCGAGCTGAAACGAAAAGCTCTTGCTCCGGTTTATCCCTATCTGAAGGACGAAATCGCGGGCAATTTTGAGCGAATCCATTTTTGAGAGGAAAACCGCAAAAAGATTGCTTATTCGTTAAGGCGCATTCATGTTGCAGTATTTAGTGCCCGCGCATCTATGTTTTAACAACGTTGTGCGGTCACTAAATACTGCAACATGAATGCGCCCTTGCATCACAACAACACGCATGATGACGTAGTTCAATTTCAGGTTTGACCCACCGACCGGCTGTCTCGTGTGCAGCATCGACAACATGCCCGCACAGATGCCGTTGGAAGCGACGACATACTTTGGCAATCTGCTGCTGCCGTTCATGAATGACATGGTACGCTGATGGTGGCTGGTGATCGCGATTGCTCAAGAACTGTTGACTTCAGTTGCTCCATTTTGGAGTTTGCTATGTTCACGAAATAAACTGAACTGGATGTCTTTTCAGTTGAACTGTTCGCCGACAGCCGATTTCGACACGATGGACGTGGCGCCGATCGTGAAGAATGCGATCATCACGCACCAGCGCAAGTTGACGCCCAACTTTGAGTACATCGCCAAACTGCGCACCGAGCGCACGCAGTCGCAGCACAAGACACGCATCTCGTCACAGACGGCCGACGAACAGCGCGTGCTGCTGCTCGGTGCCGGCATGGTCTCCGGGCCCGTGGTGCACTACTTTGCTGCCAAGAAACACGTCTCCGTCACGGCTGGTCGGTGCACTGTGGTCGCCCCTGGACGTTGCAGGAACACGAAACACATTTACACATTTCACAAGTGTTGCTCCACACAATTGCAACTTGCTAGTGCAATTAGCTTTGTATACTCAAAATGGTGCGTTCCACTGTGGTTCACATTCGAGTCTTCACGAGACGAGAAGAGACCGATAAAATTCCATAACCCATGTCACGAGACAAATTCCAAAACCGAGCCCGCACACGTCTCACGGCCAACCTCTAGCCGCCACGTTTTCTGTGTTTTTTGCAGCAAGTGCCCTGCAGTCCGACCTGGAGAAGTTGGCCGGTGTTGGTGCGCACGTGATCCCGGTGATCTGCGACGTGCAGACGAACGTGTCCAGCGTGGAGCAGCTGATCAAGGAGCACAACGTGGTCATATCGTTGTTGCCGTACTCGTTGCATTCGCTGGTTGCGAAGCTCTGCATCAAGCACAACACCAACATGGTCACCACGAGCTATCTGTCGCCGGAGATGCAAGCACTGCATCACGAGTACGCTTACGACGTTTGCTTTGGCTTTGATTTGTCTTGTCGTCGTAGATTTTGTTGTCAATAAGGTTTGTATTATTAGGTTCTGCGACTCAATACGTTTGCAGACGTCGAAAGGAAACCAGTTTCAGTCTTCTCTGTGACCATCAAAATAGCCTAAGCGACCCGTCTGCTTAGGGGACTCGAATCACTGTCAATTTTGAATTCCAGCGTCATGTATAAAACTGAAACTCGTATCTAAGCGCGCTTTGAGTCTCGGAACAAAAATAAAATCGTCTTTCATCACCCTTTTTTTCAGTGCCGTTGAGGCCGGTGTTACGATTATGAATGAGTGCGGTTTGGACCCAGGGATCGATCACATGCTTGCGATGGAGTGCATTGATCAAGTGCATGAAAACGATGGAAAGGTGTTTGCAATCTACATTTATTACCAAGCCAAGTTTCTTTTCAAACTGTGGTTGTTTTGAAACTGCCAGGTGATATCGTTCGTGTCATACTGCGGGGGCCTGCCTGCGCCGGAGTGCTCCGATAATCCGCTCAGATACAAATTCAGGTTGGTTGCTCGACTGTTGTCTAAAACAACCGGGAAGCAAAAATTATTCACCAGTGCTAAAAAGAAATGGGTTAGGAAACAGAATTTCTGCCCGTTTTCTTGACTGGCCAATTTTTAGAACCGTCCGCAGACAAAGATTATACTTACTTAGATATTTTACATTGGCTAGTTTCATCCGTTAATATGGCGCTCAGCAGAAGATGTAGGTACCGTTGTCTGCAAGATCGACTGTGTGCGTGTGGATTTCAGTTGGAGTCCCCGCGGCGTGCTGTTGGCGCTGTTGAACGTAGCCCGATACGTGCAGGATGGCAAAGTGATCGACGTGAAGGCTGGCGAGGCGCTTGACAACTGGCAGCCTGTCAGCTTCATGCCAGGCTTCAATCTGATCGGCTACCCGAACCGCGACTCGACCACGTACACCAAACTGTACAACGTTGAGAACGAGTGCAAGACGATGCTGCGCGGAACACTGCGATACCACGTGAGCACGGGCGAGGCAAAACGCGCTGCTCTGGTGGCGTAGCTTACCGTTCGGTTTTCAAAACATTTATGTCAACTGTCATCTTTTATTGTGGTCCTGAGACTCAATGTGCGCATAGATATGTAAACATTTTCACGCATGACGCGGGAATTCAAAATGGGCAAAGTGATCCGAGTTTCCTAAATAGGGATGAGTCACTTCAGAAGCGATTTTCAATTGCTACGTAAAGATTTAAACTGGTTTCCTTTCTCGTCTGCACAACATTCAACTACATAACAAGTCGCAGAACCTAAAAAATAGAAACAGCATTTCAGGGTTTCATTGAGGCGATACGTGGACTGCAAAAACTGAACCTTCTGTCGGATGAGCACTCGCTGTTGTTCGACCCGAAACAGGGACCCGACTGCACTTGGGTACGCAGGCGTTGTGTGTCACTTCAGTTCCGGTTGCTTTCATTCATTCTGTCCAAATTGCGTGCCTTTCAGAAGGAGCTGACTGCGAAATTGGTCAATCAACGACCGGACATATTCCCAGATAAACTGCGCAAGATTGTAGCTGATCACGTTGGTGGACGTGACTGCGTCAAGGAGTTCAGAGCACTCGATCAGTGAGAAATTGCATGACTCCATGGAAGAAAAGCATTGTATTTATTGTCGATTTTTTGGCTGTGCGACTCAATGCAAACGGAGAACAGAAATTCGTTTCACGCTTTACGAGTCCGCGGCGTAATCCGAAATTGCCAAAGTGGCTTTATCGTCTCTTCGGGACATCCGTCATTTCACTAATTTTGCGTGTCCTGTATGAAGTTGATTTGTCCAAACTTGCATTGAGTCGCAGAACTAGAACAAAGACAGTCTGCTTTCAAAAGCCATAAATCGTAAAAGCCGATGGTGTTTGAGACTGGGCGTATTTGCGGACGACGTGGTCGTGGAGCGGCACGGCAGCGCCCTGGACACGCTCGTGGCCTACCTGCAGAAGCGACTCGCGTACGAGCCGGGCGAACGTGACGTCGTCATTCTCAACCACGACGTGCGCATACAGACCTACCAGGGAGACCAGGTGACTCCGGCTGCAGTCGCTGGTTGTGCGTGCAAGCGGTTGTGTTGCACAGGGACGCACAGACACGCGCGATAGTGCTGTGCTGCAACCGAGTGCACTGCACACAGGAGACCACGGTCGCTTCATGATTGCTCGTTGCAGTTTGATCACCGCATTCATTTGGTGGACTACGGCCAACCGAACGGCTACTCGGCGATGGCACGCACCGTTGGCTACACGGCCGCCATTGTCACCGAAATGATATTAGACTGTGAGTACTACGGTTTGCAGGACGACAGACTCCGACAGACGATGTTCCACAGCAATGCCTGCACAGAAAGCATGCAGCACGTGACCACCAACCAACCAGCTGACTCCCTATAATTTAGAGTTCGACTGCAGTTAGCAGTTTGCTCCGGACTCCGCGTGTATTTCGTATTTTTCGTATTTCACAATTTCTTTGCAGCCGAAATCCAACGCCGCGGCATGGTGCTGCCACTGTCCAAGGACATTTACAGGCCTGCACTGCAACGCCTGGCACAGCTCGGCATCAAGGCGAGCGCCAGTGTGACGAAAACTCGTTGAATTGTTCTTTTTTGTATTACGATTTTGTTTTGAGCTTCATCAACATCCACACGCCATTGATTGTTTTTATCGATTTCTAATTTCCTGTTTTCTGTCTATTACTGAACGTGCTTTCGCGTTAACGTGCCTAAGTTTCTCATAATTTAATTTTTCAAATTGCAACAAATTATGAACGTGATCATAACTATCGACGTGGCATAATAGATGTTTCTTGGCAGGGATAACCAACTGTTTACGAGTTTTTTTGGTCAGTATTTTTTATATTGCAGACTATTCAGCACAGAGCTTGTTTTCTGGTATATGTTTGATAGTTTCATGGCATAATATTTGTTCGATGCAGCATTATACTTACGTGTCACAGTATTTTTTATTCTGTTGCTCACCGCACGCAATGACCGTTGGTCCATGAGATTTTTTGAAGCAGCTCATTTTTGTTGTGTTGGTTGTGGTTGCCATTCACGCATGTGCAGAATCAATATGTGCAAATTACGACATTTTTAGCTCGAATCCTGCATGCTTATTTGTATTTTTTTGTGTTTTTATTTCACATGTTCTCTGTTCTCTGTTCAAACTTTCTTCACAGTGACTGAACCTCACCTCCATGTCTCATTTCACCGATTCACCTGAAGCCTCATTCATGGCGTCACTTCGCTGCACATTCATGGAGCAAAACACCGCAGCTTCACGCCTGCGCTTTGGCGCGCGCGAGTGCATGAATGGGCCTTGAAAAGTCATGAGTTTCGATTATACACGGGCTCACAGGATAACCTGCCCACTAGCATCACAAAACCCATCGAACTCTGCTACCTCGGATTTCTGAAATGGTGCGGCCGGGGATTTCCTCAATTACTCGACTTGCCCTTGTGAGTTGCTGCATGTATGTCAAAAGTCATGACTATAAAACGCATTTGTTGTGCTGCACAGTTTTATGTCTGACACTTTGGCGTCACCAATGCTGTCATGGCAGTTCACGTCACGGCAGTTGCATGTATTTACAACCCTGTCAACACGTTGCTTCTTTTTTGATCTGATACACTGTACTGTTGAAATCGCTGTCCTTAAAAATGTTTACACTTGTTTCAGGATTGTGTGTTTTACTGATGATTATCATGTAACATGGCATGACACTGATACTGTTGTTGTTACATTTGTGTGGCAAAGGTTTTTGGAATAAAACACCGCAGAAAACATATTGGTTGCTCCAGGAATTGACACAAATGTTGTGCTTTATTCGTTGAACCAACTCAATGAAAAGCCTGACTCGCAGTACACATCAACAGCAGTAGATCGCACGATGTGTGTGATTTTGCCACTGCTGCGTCACAAAGTGCAAGCCAAGAATGTTTCAATCACCACCCGTGTCGCGACTGCCACTGTGGCTTTTTAAAGCTAAGATCCAAATGCATGCAGTTTCCGACACGGGCCACGTGACCTGAATGTGTGAGACACCAGCGACGACGCCCGCTGCTCAAGCCGGTCGCCGAGCTGTGTGTTCACTGTTGCCCAAACGATATCACACGCGTTGTATTATATTCGAACGTGTCCCACAGAAATGACCATTGGCTTTAGAAACGTCCGCAGGTTGTACGCAGGTAGCAGAGTTTGGTTCACTAATTCTCGTGTTTTTTTAGGTGAGTTCGGGTTGTTGAGGTCAAGACGCGCCTGATGTCATTTCAGTCGGACACGTTCGTCTAACTGGGCGCTACTCGACGGCATGACTAACAGCAATGACCAGCAGCATGACGGTGCCGACGCACTGTGCTCGTCTACCAAAGGCAGTCCGAGTGCGCCGAGTCTGTCTGGGGCACTTCGATGACCCGCGCATCCTGCACAATCGTCGCAGCACGCACGTCGCTCGCTTCCACCACTCCGATCAGCCACGCCGGCAAACCACCGATCGACTCCAGCTCACGACAGAACGACACCGCCTGCTCGCGTGGCAGCGCTACCAACAGGCCACCTGTGCACGCAACGTGCAAGATGTACGTTTAGGAAATTGAATCTGATCCATCATGGACTCATGTTGACGCTGCTCGTTACGACACGGTCGTTTGGCAGGACTTCACACACTTCTACCACAGACAGACCGAATTTCCGTCGATGTGTATCTCCGTTCACAATAAATGAATGAACGATCATCGTGACAATCAAAAATTGCAGCAACATCGTGTCGAGACCATACACGCTAGAAAGCTCGTGCCATGAATGAACATGCGTTGTATGAGCTGCCTCATTTCGACGCACCCGATGTCTCAGCCGAGCGTCCTTGCATGAGACCGAAACTGTTTCCATAGGCGTCCGCCATGCGTTTGGTGTCTTTTATGAGCGGCAGTTTGTGCAGCACGAACGACACGGCCGCTTGTTGTGCCTCGGCGAGATTGTGCGCGTGCCCCAACAGGCCGAAGCCGGTCACGTCCGTGGCGCCGTGCGCGCCGTACCTGTGCGTGCCGGAAAGCTCACGATGCAACCAGTGGCTCAGTCAAGAGTCCCCGGTAGCTGGTTGCTATGTGCACTGGCTGACAAGCTGTGATCAGGTTCGAAATCCAAATTCACACTCAGATTCAGTGACCGGTTCACAATCACAGCTGACCCAATCAGCATTCAGCTTCGACCGCACCCAAGTGACGGCGTGGTGGACCGTGGTGCACTGGCTGTGTGCGACGGACAACCGGCGTCGCACGGCACGGCAAGGACACCGTGCTGAGACAGTGCACTAGCAACAACGAACGCAACAGCGAAAGCAGGCGTGAACACCCGAGGGCACTTGTGCATCAGCAGTGCTGCCGTCCTGTTCAGGCGTGTCATGCAGTCGACCGCCCTGTAGTAGCAGCGTCGTATCGCCTGTGCGTCCCCGCCAAACAGTGCCAGCAACTTCTGCACCTGTTCGCTCTGCGCATCTTTCTGCAGCGCCTCATACGCGTTCACGGCCACCTGCACTGTTGTAAAAAACGAAATTCTCAACAAACCCAGGCAAGGTTCAATTGCCAGAACACGACAGACGCTTGTTCAACATGTTGTGGCACAGAGCACGTGGACTGCAGTGCCGGTTGTCCAAACGCACCTGCGTGCCGAGTGGCTTCGTGAGCACCAGCACGTCGCCAGCCTGCGCCCCATCAGGCCGGATGTACTCATCGCGGGCGCACACGGCCGTGGCGACGCCGCCAATCGTCAGCCACGGATTGAACACTGTCTGACCGCCACGCACGCATGTGCCCGCTTCGGAGCAGCATTTCTGAAACGACAAAACAGGCCACTTCGATCGAATAGCCGTGCATGCATACGACGGTGTGCTGGAGCATGCCAGAGAACAACAAAGCACGTAACCTAGCACAGCAAGCATAGCCTCTCGTAACGGATATGTTTTGAAGCAGTAGTTAGTGTATGATCTTTTATTTTGGTCCCGGGATTCAATGCGCGCATAGATGGGTAAGCAGTCTCATGCATGACGCGGGAATTCAAAAGTGGTCAAGTGATCCAAGACCACTTAATAAGGCCGGGTCACTTAGGCTATTCTGAATTACCACATAAAGGTTGAAACCCGTTTCCTTTCACATCTACAACCGCATTGAGTCTCAGGTCTTAAAGAAAAGATAATACATGAAAACTGCTTCCCAAAATGTTCGGTGCAATCTGAACGCACGCACAGCGAATCCTTTTATGAGCTGATGAACGACTGGGAATCGGTGTTGCTCCGGCAGGTTGGTCGGCACCGCTAGCAGCATCAGCATGTTGTCCGTGGCCACCACGCCCATCGCATACAAGTCCGACAGTGTGTTCGCTGCGGCGATGTAGCCCTGCGCGAAACTGCAGTGCACATCGATGCTCCTATAGCCTGTTTATTCGAACGTATCACCCGCAATGACGTCATGCAACGCAACCCGCACTTTTTCGTGTGACTGATCCCTACCACACGTGAAGAAATACCGGAAGTTATGCGCTGAACTGTCTGCGCATCACAAACGGGTGTTTTTAAGCAAATGACGTCATTTTGGTCTGACACGTTCGAATCATTCTGCAATACTGACCATTACAAACGGGTGATCGACAAGTGGATAGAAAAAATCGGTCGTTTGAATCAACGAGAGAGCTTTGTGGCGACTGAGTGGAATGCAACATGCGTCCAGACCGATGCCTGCAATTGCATTGAAGTTCACGTTTGTGGGGCAACTTTGAGTTTTGCCACAACTTACCCACGCCATCAGACGCGTTGTTGTTTGAAGGAGTGGGGGTTAGTGCCGCCAAGAGTTTGAGCAGATCCTGAATCAGAAGTGACAAAGATACGTTGGACATTCATACGGTCGGTGAAAACGGGTTTTAATTTCAGGAAAAGCCAAAAATCCCAGGCGATACTTGTTTACTGGGCGACTTTTTTGTCTCCAGACCTGCATGCGATAAAAGTAAAAGATAACATTTTCAAAAACATCACCACAAACGAACCTCTCGCGGCACCTTGCATCCTCATCCTTTTAGTTTCGCAAACGAAGTCAGACGGAAGTCAGCAGGCAAATCCAGGGTCGCTGGATCAAACGGTGCCAACTGCAGCGGTGCACGGGCAGCTTGGTTGCTTGCCATAGTTGACACAAAAATGCAATTTTCCTTCGGTCTGCATAAACCAGATGTCGCTTTTCTTAGGAATGTGACAAGAAAATTTGAAAAAGAAAGCTGGTGGCTTGAGCAACCAAACTGCAGATTTTTCGAACATTACGTTTCTCATGTGCGGCACTTTATTACACCAATGAAACAAGATCGGCAAACACAAAAATCAAACAGATTGTCAACAACCCAATCAATTATTACCAGCTGAAGCAATGAGCATAAGGCAAGTAATGTGGCGTGATTTTTTTATCACACAACCAAAAAACACCCGAAATTACGCATGGCCCGCAACAGCAGCAGTTTTTGACTAACAGTGATAAGAAGCACAGCCACATGCTGTCAACATGTGGCTCACCACGTTCACAGGATAACGATGAAAATGAAGCAACGTTCTAGCAATCAACCGATAACAGGCAATCAGCAACACACCGTTTTTTATGCTTCTCTGTTGTGACATTGATGATCGAGACTAGAAACGATTAATCGCTTTCGCAATGTTTAGTTATATAAATATTCAAAAAGTGTCAAATCAAAATGAACATTGATTAGATTTGAAACAGCAATTCAGCATGAACAGCATAAGACAAACGTTTTCAACAGAATCATGACTGAAATCACAGACAACCCGGAGACATGACCAAGCCAAGCAAAGCGAATGCGAATCACACGGAAATGCTGCCCTCGCGGAATGCGGACTTTGCGATGAGCACATTGAGCAGCACCGACTGGCCGCTGTGCGCCCGGCGCAGTGCGTCCGTGACGATTTGCTGCAGACGGGGCACGCTCTCGCTGTCGATCGTCTCGCCGTGTGCGCCAAACGGCAGCACTGCAGCCGCGTAGTCCGAGTACTGCAACGAAAGCGCACAATCACTCACGCCCAGGCCGATCGGGGAGAACAGAATGTTATGGACACGAGACAATGTTGGATGCCTTTCATTGAAACAGACACCGTTTTTCAAAGCGCTTTTACGATTATTTGTAATGGAGCAAGTTGATTGCCAAAAAGGGGTGTGCGTTTGACATTTGACTTGACCATCCTCAAAAATTACATGGCCCGTCCACCAACTGCTTCAGCAATTCCAAAGGCCGGAAAGCCGCTCAGAAACAACAGTGGAAATAATGAAAACGTTACAAAAAGCGAATATGGGCGAGTGCGGTTTGCGAACGAACGTGCAGATTGCAAGCGACGGCCGACTTGAACAGAGGCACCTGCTCACGCGCAATCTGCGACCAGCACGCATCGTTGCCAACGACGGAGATCACGGAAACCTGCGTGCAAACACACACTGCCATCGATTGACACTTTACGACTCAGTGCAGGCATCGCATCAGAGAACATCAGCTTTATGCTGTCAGCTTTATGCTATCAAGCGACCCTGGTCTCCGAAATTATTGGATGACTGATTTAAGTTCAACTATGACACGGCGGTCACAGACGTTGTGCCGATTGAACGTGTCGTATTCGATGATGCTGTAGCCAAGGGAGCCGTCGCCGTAGATGATGACGACAGGCCGCTCGGGGCAGCACAGTTTGGCGCCCAACGCAAAGCCACCACCGACGCCCAATGTGCCAAACGCGCCGGGGTCCAGCCAGCACAGCGGGCCACGAGCTCTGCGCAAAACATGCAAATCGATAAAAAAACACAAGGCACTGCCAAAAAGCAGCTCTTCCTGTCGATTTGCTTCAGACAAAGCGCAGACAACGATGAAAGAGCAAACCGCAGCGTGTAAGCAGCAGTGCCGACGAAGTCGCCGCCGTCAGCGACCAAAATTGTATCCTCCGGCAGCAGGCCTTCCAACTTCAGTATAAAATCCACCGGATTCAAATGTCGCTCTGGCATTGTGGCCGCCATTTCTCTGCAGAAAGGATGCAAAAGAGCATAAAAATATTTTGTGTCACAGCTCATTGACAACGACCGAATGAATGGGGATTTCAGGCGATGTTTTTAGCCAGGGCTAACTAACCCTAACCAAATAACAAAACCCGGCAAACAAGTGGCGCAACATTAGCACAATACGCCGAGCAATTGTGGTCTCGTCTCATCAGTTGTGCCCATTGCCCAAAAACTCAGCAAACAGAACACAGAAACTCAGAAAAGCGCACAGAACGCCGACGAGTAAGCAGGGCGCCCATCGAGTTTTCTGTCATTCGGCGGGGCTCGCTCCACCGAACGCACAGACAAGAGACGAACGCGCAACCACCAAGGCCACGAGGGTGACATTCATCAATGTCAACTGCGGTGAGTACGTACGCATTTCTGGTGTCCTTCTGTTGGTCGCGTGCGCGCAGCGTGTGCAACCATTCAGCGTTCGCCTGCCACCCAGTCTGTTGCACGTGTCCACTGAGCGCCACAAGGAACGAGCCCACGTCCGCTTGCACTGCGAGCGTCGGCTGCCAGAACATGTCACTGTTCTGAAACAGCCAATCCTTTCACTGCAGTTTGTTTGTCGCGTCTAAGTTAAATGTTCACAAAACTGTGTTGCCTTGTACAGTTGCGAGCGACTGCGATTTACGGCAACGATCGACGCTCGACGACTCAGCACACGGCCGTAACTCAGACGAAAGTCACACACGGTGCCTGACAAACAGCAGCGGTCGTGAAGCAATGTCCCAGCAACCGTTTTGTTTATTATTGAACGCCAAGAACCAGACGTCTACTTTACAGAAGAGTTTCAAGCATCAACGCGAATGTGCCGAGCGCACCAGCGAGCAACACGAAGTCGGCGTCGCGCAACGCCGCCCGTCGGTCCTGGCGGATGTGCAGCGGTCCCTGGCGACCGAGAATGCCACGTGCCATGCCGCCCAAGTAGCACGCGACACCGAGATCCTGCAGCAGAAACAAAGCAGTTTTGGGCTAGTTCCTGAAAATGTCAGAAAGACCAACTCCGAAAAACTCTTCATTCCTTCAAAACGCACAACGTCAACTGACCTCGAGCGCTTTGCGCAACGCGTCTGCCGGAATCGGAGGCAACGTTGCCTGGCTGCCCAGTAATATCAATGGCTTGTTCGACTGCATTAGCAAATCGGCCGTTCTCTGAACTGCACATGAGGATGAGTCAATTTCTACTGCATTTAGATTCTCTCCAGAAAGCAAAACGTTCACTGTTTCTTGGCATCAGTTTCCAACAACGATGCTTTTTTACTAACCATTCTCAGTGGTGTGCATTGGATACACTGCAGGAATGGGGCTGCACTTGTGAGGTGACCACGGGTCACTGAACAGTCGACTGACATGCCATTCAAGATAGGCGTTCACGAGTCGTTGCTTCAGATTGCGCGGTGTTGCGTTTACGCCAAGCTCTCGATGCACCCGCTCATACGGGTACAACGTGTCGATTGGGAACTCGACAAACACTGGGCCTGCAATGCATACACCTTCATTATTTTAAAAAAAACTCAGTTTTTCGTTTTGCAAGTGAGGATCACAAGGGTCTCCGTTTCACATTCTCACAGGCGTACAGGTTTTATCGGCGTTTCCTGCTGTTCGCAAAATGAAATAAACAGAGCGCAAAGAATCGATGTTGACAATATGAACAGTCTCTCCGATCGTACCAGGCGTGTCAGACTGCGCGACGTGCATGGCGCGTCTCAGTATGGGCACAATGTCACGCACACGTGTCACTGTGACGCACAGTTTGCACAACGGACGGAACAGTGCCATTTGGTCGATGTCTTGCAACGCACCACGACCCTGCGCAAAAGCACAACGAATTCAGCACACGCGCACACACATTGTTGGTCACAAAGCAGGTGTCTCACTTTCAAGAGTGTTGCCGCGGCACCGCCCATCAGAAGAACGGGCGACTCAGCCATCTGCGCGTTCTTCACTGCGGTCACCGTGTTCGTCAGTCCTGAATGTGCGATCTGCAGTTCAGTGCTGGCAGTGATGCACTTGGTGCTCGAGTGTGCTGCACTGCATTCACTGTTTGCAGTGCCACTCTACAAGAAGACGACCACACAGAGCACACCAGTGGTCAGTTTTATAAAAGTGAGTTGTGTCTGAAAAATGAGGAGTTTTACTTCAGGGTCTTCCGAAAGTTAGACCATAACGAATTCAGGTTGAAGAATTGAACCTAAAGTTTCTTTTTTGACCAGGGCTTAATATTGGTTTGATATTTTTGCCAAAATCAGCACCGAGTTATTTTATTCTGCTGGTTCACCTCCATAAATTTATTCAAAAATTGTCAAGGTTTAACTTTTGGAGCACCCTGGAGTAAAACTACCCATTTTTCAGACACTACTCACTTTTACAAAACTGACCACAGAGCCCCACTGACCGGGTCCCGCGGTGACCGCGGTTACGCCGACCGTCTGTTTCAGTCGTGCCACCGCGTCGGCCGCATAAACCGCGGTCACTTCGTGGCGTGTGTCGATGACGCGAATGCCCGCTTGCTCGCAGGCAACCAAAATCGGTGAAATGTGACCACCAACCAACGTGAAAATGTGCTCCACTCCAGCGGCCTGCAAAAAAGAACTGCATTACCACATGAAGTTTTCGTGATGATTGCAAATTGGAACTGACTCACCTTCAACACATCAGCAACAAGCAAACCGCCATGTTTTGCAGATTCCTCATCAACCTGCGAATAATAAATGACATTAAGTTTCACAAATTCAATTTTTACAACTTATTTTACACACAAAAACAGCATCATTGATGTTTGCTCAGTTTGCTTACTGAACGCCAGAAAAATGCAGTGAAGAAAATTTCTTCAAGAAATTGACACTGAACTCACCCGACACAACGCAGTAAATATTTTTTGACCGCCTTTCAAACGATTGATCGCCTGTGTCACAGCAAACGGCGTTTTGAGATTGAACATCCATGCGAACAGAAACGAAAGCACAGCAACCAAACAAACGAAACACAGACACACAGTTTCGAACATTTTCTGATCTGAATTTTACTCTTTTTTTAAATCGAGATTTTTTAATTAACAAAAAACGAATTTTTTGCTATCAAAATCACAGTTGTTCTGGGCCGGGGCCGGGCCGCCTCGCCCCCCCCCCAAAAAATTCGGATCTATCCTATCTGTATCAGAGAAGATTTTTCGGCTCAGCTATTGTCCATCTTTTTTTGATTAAATTAAATTAAATAGTCCAGCTATCATTAAATTGATTTGATTTGACTTTTTTTTTATTTGACTTTAACTGTTTTTTTCCACGTCTGCAAATTCATTCAATGACAGAAGTCAGAACTGAAAAAATTGGATTCATTGTGATCATTTTTGGATTCATTTCATGGTCGTGCAGTAGCAAGTTTTACATTTCTCAAATTGGCGTGTAAGCAACATTCTACATTGTGAGCAACTCAACAGCTTAACATTTATTTTTGCACTCTGATCACATATCATGTTATTTTACAACGACCCGTAAAGAGCAAAACAGAAGCTACATTGGTCAATTGTTCGGCATGACAAGACACATTTTTGCATTTTGAATTAATGAAACGGAAACCCGTGATCTTTTCAGACAATTGACACTTTTTGGTATTCATCCAGCAGACTGGTCACCCAGTAGACCGGTCACATCAGAGAACATCGTTCTGTTGTCTGTTAACATGCAACTTGTGGAGTGAAATACTGAGTTTGGGCTATCAGAGCACGGTAACAACTATTTTGGGTCTTCACACGATGTTCCCTGATTATTACTTGGGACAGATTTTGTCACAATTTTTCTTGATAAAGGCTTGCGAAGCCTTAGGCACTTACAGAATTGTGTTGCCAACATAAAGGAGCTGTGCAATATGAAAATTACGTCTCACACCGGAGCAATGAAGAAGTTCTGTAGGTGTCCTAAAAGGCTTCGCAAGCCTTAACTGGAGAAAATCGTGGTGTCATGTGAGATAGTGTCAAGATGCCACAGATGACTTGACACAATAATTACCGTCCTTCATGGTTGTAATATTCAATGGGTTCAATGTTGAATTTAAAAATTCAGTGGGTAAATTCAGTATTTGACTGTGTTTCATGCTTTAAGACACATTTCATTAAAAATCCTTGACAATAAGGAAAGATCGTGTCGAGACCCAAAGTGGTCGTTACAGTACTCCATTAGCCTAAACTTTTATTAGTTCACATTACAAGTGGTCTCTGTGTTAACTTTAGACGATCAACAGACAAGTTCTCGGGTGTGACCGGTCTACTGGGTGACCGGTCTGCTGGGTGACCGGTCTGCTGGATGAATACCCACTTTTTGACATCATTTAACTCTTATAATCGTTGATAGTTTTGTTGAGCACGCGTTCTTCCAAGCAATTCAGTGCAATCGGTTGCAGCCGTTCGTCAAATTTGTGCGCAAAAAATGCGTCCTTTTTAACGAGCCAGTGCAGATCGCCTACCCCAAAGACGCACAGACCGTGTTCATAATAGCCAGTACAAATCGGTTTCCGTGAGCCCCAATGTGTGTACCTGGAACCCTGTTGGTGTGTATCATTTGACAAGATGAAACGACAAGATCCACAAGTAAGGCACAAAACAAAAGCGAAGGCTAAACCTTGTACGAAACGGGTTCGTTGTTGTCGTTGTAGTTGTATTTGATGGTGACCAGAGCGAGTAGTACAGGGTGGACCAAAAGTACTCGTCCGGTATGAAAGTGTCCGCAAGCCAGTTGAACAACGACGCTGCGACGGTCGATTCAAAGAGAAAATCGACAAACGTGCGACTGAGCGTTGCGGAGAACGAGCCTTTGCGCATCGTGAGTGCGTGCGGCGGTGGAGACTTGCGCTGCAGACGGGGGCACTCGATCGAGGCATTGCTGTGGCGCTGCTTCACTCGTTGGCATTCCACGAAGCGATTGATGCCGACGACGCCATTTGTGAACGCGTATCTCAAACGAATCATCCACGTGTTTGCACACTTGCCTCAGCAAGAAACAGTCTGTGGTGGGTGACTGACTGGAATCTCCAAGCGTCCGTGCGTGTCATCGATTGCACATCTGAGTGATTGCCCAGTTGTCTCACGTAGGCGACCAGTTCGCCGTTGGTGCGCAATGGGAAATCAGTGGCTGCAATGTTGACCAAGTGCCGCCAGCCGGCCACTGCACGCAGATCGCTGAAGCACTGCATTGCTGCACGCAGCACGCTGAGCACAAACAAACACACTGGCTGGCACTCGTTTGGTATGGTCAACTGAATTTAAATTCAACCTTGAAAAACAAGACCGTCAAGCTTGGAAATGTTTTACGAGTTGTGAGGCTTTATCGTTGTGTGAATCCAAATTGGGCTTCTGAGTTGGCTAGGAACGCCTTTGTGTTTTGACACGATTGTTACAACATACAGTCGAACTCTAAACTATAAGCAAGCAGCTGATTGGTTGGTAATAATGTGGTGCATGCTTTCTACGCAGAATAGTCTCTGCCCCCAGCATCTGCACAGAAAGCATGCGCATCCCTCGCGTCAGTCAGCGGATTGCCCGTAATTTAGAGTTCGTACCAACCTGAAAGTACCCCAGCGAACTTCAAACGATTCGCTCGCCAGTCGAACGTTCGGTAAACATCTGGCGAGCGTCCTTGCCAAATCGTGCACTCGTGGCTCAGTAGAGGCACGATCCAGATGGATGCAGTAGTAATTCCAGGCTCGGTAGATCGTACGCAGCAAGCGAGCCAGTTGGTTGGCGTTGCGATACGCCAGCACAGTGAAGCTGCAGGGGTGTTCGCATTCGCATGCACTCAAATCATTTTGTGAATCCAAACAAAACACCGCCGTCTACAATCACAACATTTTAACAAAGTTATCACGCCATGATGTTGCTGTGCGTTGTGCAGCCACTTTTACTTAACTATTCACTCACGCCAACGGGTGCTGCGCATCCGACGTCACTGGGAATCGATTGAAGTGTCTATCGACCGTTTCGCATTGCTGCGTGTTGTCGTTGCTTGCATGAAAGCCAACCAATCCCATGAATCGCTCGGCACGACGTATCTCAAAGATGTCCCCGTCCAGTATTGCCGCACAGTTGAATGCGTGCCCATCAAGCACGGATTCAATCGATTCCATGCTTTTAGGAGCTTTTGCGGCCGATAAGCGGAAGACCTACAATGGCAAATACGTTTATTAAATTGGACTAAACTCATCTACTGATGGGGGGACGGACAATGACCGCGACTCGACCACACCACACCAAACATCAGTGTGATGTGACCGAACCAAACTCAGCGTTGCACCGTGTGAAAAGCTGGAAGACAATGGGCAACTTTTTTGTGGGACAGTTTGAGGAGGAGGATGAGGCCAACATGAAGATTTGACGCTAACACTTCCTGATATTGCATTTGACATTCCAAGTAGGCTTTTACACGTAAACGAAAGTTTACATTTTGTTTCTTAATTCCATAACAAAAATGCCGACTCACCTCTGCATCGGATTGCTGCTGGTTTGCAATTTGAACAAAAACGTCGTAACTGGATATTTTATCGATTGTTGTTGGTGAAAATAAGTAGATACAGAATAAAACAGCTGCCACAAGAGCAGTGGTGAGCGCAGTGCATTGACGTCGGCCGAAGAATGGTACCACAAATATTCTGGCCTTTTTGCTTTTTTTCGTGCCGAACGCATCTCGATCGTTGATCATATTATTAGCTGTACGTTTTCCGGGTGAAATTTGTGATCGAACGAAGAGCATCTTTCATTTCTCATGACTGAATTTATTTGTATCGCAAGCTTTCGTTGCCTGTAGATGTTTTATATTGCAGTCAGCATTGACGTTGAGGTCTGCTTTGAGGTGTTGCTCGCACAGCCAGCCGCAGAAGGATAAAAATAATGTGAAACAAGATTGAAGAAAATATAGCAGACCCACATGTATTTTACTATGCGCTTGGAAATATTGAGCAACGAACTGAAAGGTGGAAACCGCAGTAAAGCAACGTTCGTCTGTGAGATGGATTGACACATTCAAAGATCACTGCTGGCAGTTTCATGTTTCTTGACTGAAAATAAATCACACGTTGATGTAAAACGCAAATAATCCAGACAATGCTTTTGGAAGTACAGGGTGGGCCAAAAAAAGGTTCCATTTTCAAACTGCTGTCACTGGCTGGTGTTTTAATATTATGAGCTGAAATATTCAGCACTGATAAAACATGCGTTGCCATTTTACTGACAAAAATTTTTTTTCGATATATAATTCCTAGCGCTCACTGTGGCAGATTTTCTAAAAAGCTCGAAAAATCAACAAATTGACTGAAATGAGTGCAAGAAAAAATTAGTATCAAGATGCGTGATTCAATTTTGAAACTATTGCGAAGGTGACAAATTGGTCTTTTTGGATACCCGTGATAGTTCAAATCATGCGCTCAGAGTGGAAAGGTCTCACACTTGAATTGCATTTGAGCACCTCGAGCGAAATTCTGATGTTTCACAACGGACTCGAGTCAGCAGCCATGCGACTGCGACAGAAAGAATTGTTCAGTTGATTTTTTGTTTTCTGTGTTGCTCTGTCTGTTAATTTGTTTCTTTTGAAAAGTTTTTCTGCGGTTTGAATAAAAACAGTGTTTCAGTTTCAGTTTTCTGCAGTTTCGTCATGGTTAAGTGGACAGCAGAACAACGGGTCTAGTGTGCTATCTGGTGGGAGCAATCTGAAAGTTTTTCTGCAGTGACTCGCCAGTTTCGCGTAAAATGCCATCCAGCCGCTGCCGGACGACAAACCTTGATGATGATTTGGATGTCTATGAGCCTTCGTTGTTAAATTCTTGGTTAAAAATCCGTTTTTTTGAAAATTTGGGAATTTTTAAACATTGTGCTGTAAAACTGAATCTACCTGACCAAACTAGAAAAAAATTTTGTCAGTAAAATGGCATTACATGTTTTACCAATGCTGAAAATTTCAGCTCATAATATTGAAATACCAGCCAGTGACAGCAGTTTGAAAATGGAACCTTTTTTTGGCCCACCCTGTAGTTTTAGGTCACGCATTCCTCCTGGGACAAATTTATTCAAAGAATAAGAAACTAAAACCAACATTTTATAAATTTCTCTTGAACAACAGTTTGTACAATATGCGTGTAATTTTTTGGAACTTTAAAAATGTTGATCTTGGGCACAACTACGGATGCAAACTCAACATTTTCAGCTGAAAATAGCACACATAACGTTGTTTTTTTGCAATCTGTATCAATTTTTGCTGCAGTTTGGTATGAACACATGAGCGTACAATTGATGAGTTTGATGGATATCTCTATTGACACCTCCATCAAATAACTTTTTACTTGTTTCACTTTTTCACTACGTCATGTAAATACGTCCATTTTTTGCAATATAAATATTGCGTTCCCGTTCCGTGCGACTGTCACGCACATCAGTTTTGCGCAGGCCACGTGTGCCAAAAAAACGACCCAGTTATTCATATTGGATTATTTGCAGAGGCTTTTTCATTGACGCGTCATTTTTTCCGGCGCTAAAACGGCCGTATTTTGCGAAGAACTGCGGAGATACATATAACTTTTCAAAATATTGACGATTTCCATTGACCAACCGCAAACTCGTGCCACAAAGACCGACGTTAGATCTTGCTAGACGTCAGTGGGATGCAAGCTTGACGTCAAAACTGTGTGACAAAGCACTTTATCTTTTCGTGCAAAGAAAGCGGATTGATGTTGAATGGATCTGTGGAAAAGCCGCACACCTGAAAACTGAATGCGCTGTTTCACACCCGAACCTTGTCAAAACATGGATTAAAATTTTATTACGTGAAAAAGGTTCTGATTAGTTTTTTTTTATTTTCGGACACAAAACTGCCGTCAGATTACGTTCAGCTTTGCTGGTTTCAAATTGCCGCACAGCCGTAAAACATTTTCTCTATCTGTGCGTGCAAATGCATATTACGACACTTTCAATAAGAAAGATAACAATCAACATGTTTATAAAAAAATCAGTTTCTTATCACTAAAAAGTTTTACCATTATAATGTGTAGACATGCAGAAACAATTTTGATAAAGTTATTGCAGGAAAATTGAAAAGGTAATGTTTATTTTGAACATTGCATTTTTTAAAAAAGAAATACAAAACTCAAGGGACACAATGGAGCAGGTTGCGACGTATGCACTTGGCTTGCTGGGCGCCATCGATGCAGCCAGGGCCGTCCGAGTTCAAGACACTCGACTCGACAGTGTTCTTCGTTGTACATTCTCACTGCAAAGCATCCAAAATCCCATCCAAAGCAACCATTCAATTGCAAAAATTACTTAGTGTGTGCATTCTAGCCTGTGAAACTTTTCGAGTTTCTTGAAATCGGCGCGGTGCAGTGGCGCGTTCCACGTGCTCAAATGGGACAGCGGCATCGTGTCAGTGGCCGGTCAGCGATTCTCCACTGCGACCGACCGTCAAACTGCCGTGTTCTTGCTGGGGGCCATTGGAATTGGCCAGATCGCTGAAGGGGCACTCGCTTGCTATGTGGCAGCCAAGTTCACAGCAAACAGCGCGCTGTTGAAGTGCGCCAAATCAAGTGATTTATTCAAAGCACCGATTCGTCTCGCCACTAACTGAATAACTGTTTTTTTAGTCTCCTTGTTCTTGCACATTTGTTTCACATAGCGGATTTGTTATGTTATGATTGAAACTTGTAATTGTAAAAGAGCGTATGTTTAAGATACATGTAGCATCTAAAATTTACGGTTTCTGGTGTGACTCAGACCCGAGCGAATCTGTGCGAAGCTAGCCGTTCATATTTTTTCATATCTGGAGAACTGAACGGTTTGAGAGAGTCGCTGCAACTTGCAGAACATGCACAAGTGACTTGACCTTGTGCCCAGTAATGTTTTCAGATTTCTGTTGGCACAACGAACTTTGAAGGGTGTGAGCCTGCTCGTGATGGAGCATTGGAGCAGCAAGAAGCCGCCGACAGCAGTGCCCGGCCGCCACATGCACTTGGCGAAAACGCTCGTCAGTGTTGGTGCTCTGGTGCTGGCATGCTCGCTGAAATGATGCAACACACCCAGCGACACTGTGAACGCTGTGTTGCAACTGCACATCGCAAGTGGAGAAAGTTTACTTTCTTGTTGATGCTCCACACCACACTCACTTCAGTTCCGTGCCCTGTTTTGACGGATGACAACATAAAAAAAGTGCTGTCAATATGTGATCGATCAATGAAACGTGCGTCACTTCACTTTTGTCATTTGCTGTGCACAAATGTCTGTAACAATGAACACTTTTTAGCATAAAATAGTAGCTGGAAACGGTGTGTCACAGTGGCGTTGTTCATTGTGTTGAAACCGGATTTTCGAGAAACTTTTCAAAGAAACACAAAATAACAACACAGGAGGGGTTTGTGACCCAATCTGTATTGTTGCTACGTTCTTGTTGAACAATGTACAGACGTATAGAGCACAATGATGCTTCTGTCATAGAAAACGTTTTTTTAATTTTTTAAATATCTATACAGTACAAACGCCTGGGTGGAACTCTCTGTTTGTACTGCCTTCTTTTTTTTGTCATTTTTTTGTACCAATCAACAAGTGGTACAGTACCCAAAACAGGTTCAGACACTATAATCCGTAACTATTTATACACTAATAAACTGAAGTGTGGTTCAGCTTTTTCTATCTGGAAATTTATTGAAGCCTGATAACTGTGATTCGGTTTTTCAAAACAGCACATGTTTAAACAAATTTTTCAAGCGTTTGATTCACACTAAACAAACTGATATACGACTTTATCTCTCTCCGAAACTCTCCGACTCTAACTAACTCACAGATCACTATCATTAACTATAATTTTCTTTTGTTTCATAACGAACGTTGAAACGTCAACATAGTTGCTGGTCCACAATTCTCAATGGGATCTTGTAAAGGTAACAAAGCGTCAAAACAGCGATGACACACAAAAACATCAAAGACTCATAACAGTTGCTAAACAACTTAACGAATGAGAATAATATTCAACAATTCGATTTAATTTTTGCTAAGCTGAAATTCTTTTGCTGTATTGAGCGGATTGCGCAATCAAAACGCGCTTGCACAACCGATCGATGTTCGATACCAAAATCAGAGACATGACGCTTACAAAATTTGCAGACGCAGCTTCATGGCGCAAAAAAAACAGTTTTTATGCAGCCCTCACACAAGTTTGAGTTTTCAAATTCAGGAAAAAATCTGCTGTCACATTCACTATGTTGGTGATATTATCAGTGTTGGTCATTGCCCTAACCTCTAGTGGATTCCATAGCACAGTGGTGTTGTTTGTTTGTTTTCAATAATTTTCAAAGAAAACCACATCATAAAGCTGTCTGTCAGTGACCACTTTGAGAAGACACCGCTCGTGTCAAAGAATCATATGCAAAAATCGTATTATTCGAACTGCACTGTACATCAAAGCAAGATGTGTAAAACTTGGCTGCACATTTTCAGTTGGCTATTGTATTGTGAGATATACAGACACACTCAAAGAAACACATTTGTATAAAGAAATCAGATAGTTTCACTTTTTTTTCAACAACGGCAATAATATAAATTCACTTTCTGGCGTTAAAAATCTATTTTTTTTCTTATGCAGTGCAAAATGTGAGATTCGTTGGTTGCGGCTGTTCTGAAAACAGATTCGGAATGTGGAAACGCTGCACTTGAACAGAATTGCAATACGGCCATGTGTACTTTGGGCAACAAAACTGCGCATGCAAAATGAATGTGTTGTTGATCATGGTTGAGACTCACTTTCACTGTGCTGCTGCAAATGTACACGTATACCATGCTGGAGACGTTTCAAGTTTTCATTCATTTTGTGCAAAAGCCGTTCATTTAAGATTGATTTCAATCAAGTAAGACAGGGACGTCATTTGTGTTGTATGCACGCATCCACATTTTGCTCATGCCTCGCTTTTATATTTGACGGTCACCATTGTTGAATAGTGACTCTAAAAACCAGCAATCATTTTCGTTTTGCTGCTTTCAAATATTGTTGCGCGGAATAAAATTTCAAGAAACAAGCAGCAGCGCCGCAACAAACAACTGCCGCCGAAACTCCGATTGGAAACAAAAGCGCGAGCACGCAACGGTGTGGCATGATCTAGAGAATGTGGCCGAGAGTTATCGACGCAATATTGCACAAATTTGAAAAGAGTAGACACGCACGCGTTGGCATACAACCGAGGTGCTGAGTCTGTGCAAGATGCACGCGCGTGATGATGGCGAATGCTGCGGCCGCTCATTCTGTCCACCATGCTTGCGCCACACAGCACATTGCTGCACCTCTCACTGTCTCCCCCGGTATCGTCATCTCGGTCCGTGGACGTCGTTGCGAGACTTCCGTCCAACCAAGCGCTTGCTGGTGTTCACTGCGTTGTTGTTGCTGCTCATTCCGCAAAACAGTACGTGCTGTATCGCAGAAAACGTAGTGTTCACACTTTTATGACTGAGGTGTTTTTGGGTGGAACCCTGAAAACAACATACTTTTTCATTACAGAGTTGCTGTGCCAAGCTCAACGCTATCATTTTCTGTCAAAACAAGATTTCATAAACGCAAGATCCGGTGATCTAGGTGAGTGCAACGGGATGTGATTGAACACTCGAGACAGTTCAACTCACATAACCAAACTTGCTTTTGCAGAAGGCGTGTTTCTGACTGAAAACGACTTTGCGGCTGCTAGACGCTTGACCAAGGGTAAGCTGACGTTGAAGCACGCTACGTTGCCAGATCAAGAATAAAAGTTCACGTTCTTGTGACTGAATTTCAGACGACCTTTACAGCCCTAATTCAAAGCGGATTCGACTTCACTCACAAAAACACCACCACGGCGACCTGCGATTGAAGAAAGAGCCGGATTACTTGGTTAGTTTAGTAGTGACGCTTATCGGACGCGAGTTCTTCATTAAAATTAATACAGAACTTTTGCAGCGTGACGGCGTCCGGCGGAATGGAGTCCGTCCACGGTCGCGTCGGTGGACGGGCGGTCGCATTCCCTATGTGATGTCACCAAATTACAGTTACGTTTGAATCAACAACCAGCTACCTACAAGGGTCCCGCGTTTAGGGGGTGGGAGTCGCGGGACCCCTCGCATCTTCACGCCTCACACCCCGCATGGGGCGCAATGTCGTGCTAGGGGGGTGGACTTTTTTCTGTAGATAGGGGATCCATTTAAAACAGAGATTTTTGAAAATGAGCGGTTTCGCCCAACTTAAAAAATCTTCCATATTTTGATTTTCGTGCAAACCAACAACTCTGAATTAATTTTTGGTTGTTTGACAACGACTTATGTACATATAGTCGCCCTGGATATAACTTGTGGTATTACGGTAGCTGATTAATTGCCTGTTGGAATGCATATTTTCTTTTTTATTTCTGTGCGTTTATTTATTGCGTCAGCGCACAGTGAGATCTTTAATGGAAAGTTTATGATTTGTGAGTTGCAAACAAATCACAAGCTGCAATGTTCATGGCAAAGAAACCCTCTTTTGTTCAAAAATAGGAACGATAATTGACGACGACGACATGACGTTCCCCTTCGGGAAAAAATTCACTGCAGAAATTGTCGCTCTAAACTTTTCCAAACAAAAGTTGAAGTTTTTAAAAACAAAAACTTGTAATTCAAAAGTAACCGTTTTCAAAACTAAATGTCAGAGAAACGTTTGCCAAAAAAAGAACAACGAACGTCGTCGTCGTCGCCGTCGTTCTTCATGGAAAAAGGAATTGACAGCAAAACACGTCTGCTTTTTACGAAATGTACGTCACCCAAACCCTCCAAAATCTTTTCTTCAAAATCTCACTGTCTATCAACGCAAATAAACACATAGACATCGCAAAGCTAGAAAAAAACAAAAAAAGAAACATCCATTCCAATTTCTTTTTTGAACCTGATGTTTCAGGCAACCAATCAGCTAATACTACAAATTATCCAGGGCGACTATGGTACGCGACACCAAGATGAAGTTTTGATCGATGCAAGAAAAAACTGCCTTCGTCGTATGTGTTGTGCACAGATTCAGTGTGTTTCCATGACTGTTTTGCATACGCGCAGGTGCCCGTGAGCGTGCAGTGCTGGCGCGTGCCATTGACGAATACCACACAAAGACGTGCGTTCGCTTCAGTCCGAAGACCGTCAACGACAGAGACTACTTGTACATAGGCAAAATAGACGGGTCAGTTGGTCCGCTCGCCACTCGACTCAGATTACTTTGGCAGGCTCATTTTCAAGGCACAAGAAATTAGGGGTCGAACCCGATTTGTGGTGACTCTTAGATCAGGGGTCAACCGAAAGTTGAAGACTGTTTTTAGGCGGCGGGACGGGAGGAGTGTCGAGTCGACCCGAATTTGAGAGGAGGGAATAAATGCTGTTGTCAAAATTTAGGAGGGTGTCATCGATCTGGTTGGGGGATTCACACCGCATCTCGACCCCTGCAAAAAAATATGCAGAACGTTGATGCGAGTGCCATGAGTGGGCGCGAGAGAGTGCTGGGGTTGATGATGAGCACAAAAGCAACAGATTGCAGGTGTTTCTCTGACGTTGGCCGTGCGGGCGGTCGCCAGGAGTTGTCGTTGGCCAACGGGTGCCTCGAGTACGACACTGCGATCCACGAGCTGATGCACGCCGTCGGCTTCTATCACGAACACGAGCGCTGGGACAGAGACGACTACATCGACATCCTCTGGCAGAACATCGACAGGGGTACTGCAACCGCGTTGATCGCTTTAAAACAGATTGTACTGACATGCCGGTGTGTTGGAGAGCATTTGTTGGCAGAGAAACTAACAAGCTGTTATCTTCGATGTCCGTCGTCGTCGTAAACAGCCAAAAGTGGCAGGAACACTAAAGTTTTGATTGATCCAAATCGAAAACACGTCCTCTACCTTTTCATGATCCAGAAATTAATAAAAAGAAAACCTGGTCCCAAAATCTCAATCGATCCAAAGTCGAAACGTCTTTGTCGTCAAAAAACAATGAAAAGGGGCCCAATGCCCAAATTTTCCCGTTTAAAAGTTTTTTTATAGCGTCAAACAGTTTTGGCGTTTTCTTTTAAAAAATTGTGGAAAAATGGTCCCAAACAAAATCAATTTCAGACGCTTATGACCAATTTGGCCGAGTGGACCTCTATGAAAGTTCGTACTACAAGCAACCGTACGATTACTACAGCATCATGCACTACGATCGATTAGCATTCAGTAAAAATGGATACGACACGGTGCAGGCGAAAGACCAACGGCTCACCAAGGTCATCGGCATGCAGCTAGATTTCAGGTCGATTCTTGCGACAGAATTGTGTAGACAGCTTTTGGAGAGCTTGAGAACGTCATTGCAAATTTCAGCCCGGTTGACTTGGCCAAGATCAACACGATGTACAGCTGCAACGAGCAACAACAACAGCGGCCGGCAACAGTGGCGCCCGCACAGTTGTGGACACGACCGTGGACGCCGAGCACGACGACAGCCGCACGGCCGGCGGTGTTCGTGCCACAGACTGCCGCGAATGTTTGGCCCACCAACAAAGGTGACAGTGCACAGAAGGGAGCGTTAGCGCGCTCGGTTACGAATCACTTTTAGTGGTTACTCCAACGTGTTTTGGCAATCTCAGAAAGGGTGTGCCTCAATGAACATTGCTTGCAGCGAGCTGTGCCGACCAAGCCACCCTGTGTTGGCGATGGCTTGACCGTTGTACGTCCTATTTTTTCGAACGCATCATGCGCGAATTCTGTGCGCTTTCGTGCGGATTCTGTACGCCAAGTAAGTTGCAGTGCCATTGTGCTTTTGCGTTTTTTTCTTTACACTGAACAATTGTGGTTTGAATTTCAGCATTTCAATAGCAATTCAGCGGAGACCCCTGAGAAGAAAGCTTGCCATCATCAGTTTCATGGTCAACACACAGCTTATATGGCATCTGCGCAACACAGAAACAGCTTTACTTAACGTGATACATGATGGATAAAATATTCCGGTGCAATGATTCAGTCAAAAACACATTTTTCAGAGCCTACCATTTGTTGATTGTTGTACCGATTGTTGCTTTAAAAAATACAAAGTAGCAACAAGCTGTGAGCACGGCTTGCTCTAAGCGTTTGCAGCTCAGAACTTGCAATCACCGATCACCGTATCACCACATGCGTGGCCAGACACTCCAGTAGCAATGCTGCAGCATAAATGCTATGATTGGTGACAAAACTAAAGCTAATATTGTGTACACAGTGACTGAAAAAATAGAGCTCATGTCCTCATAGACTAGACAGTTGATAATCACAAATGCAGGGTGTTGCAAAAAAACTACAATGGGCAAAAAGGCTCGTTCTCGAGTTTGGATCCCCGTTTTCACACGAAATTTGGAGCACAGCTTGAGCAATGTTTGTCATTGATTGTGTTAAAACTTTGTCCGAAAACTCAAAATTTAAATGCATTGGAACGTTTTTAACTCACAGGTAAAAAATCGAACAAATTCATTCTTGTTTCTTGGTTTAAAGCTAAGCGTGGGTCTTACTAATCTAAAAAACGTTCGGTAGTTATTCAGCAAAAACTGATGTAAACAATTTTTTACTGTTCTCATTTGTTTTAACCAGTTTTGGGGTCTGCAAAAGCCAGAATTGTTTCAAGTGACAAAAACTGTGAAAAATACTATTTTTCATTTTTCTTTTGTGCATTGTATTGTGCAGTATTGTTGACTTTTGTTCAAAAATATTGTTTAGCCAGAAAAACAGAATCAAAAAGAAAAATAAAGCAACTGTGACATTTTTGTTAGATTTGGAAAGGCAAAGAAAACTGAAAAACTCGCAAAGCCACAATGAACGTCTACCCATTTCTTTGAAAATGACGATTTTGAACCTTGGACTTCAAACCGTTGCGCTCCATGCGTTTCAAATTTTGAAATGAAATTTTAACACAATCAATGGCAAACATTTTTAAGCGGTTTTTCAAATTTCAGATCAAAACTTTCAAACAGGCTCGAAAACGAGTCGTTTTGTACATCGTAGTTTTTTTGCAACACATTGTAGTTTTAAAAGAACCTGGCACAAAAACAGATTGGATAAATCAGCCATTGAAACCGTAACATGCGCTTGAATATTGCCACGATGAAACTAAGTTGCTAAGTGAGAAGACAATAGGTTAATATAGGCTAAACGTCTGTCGTTTGCGAAATGTTCAGTGATTACGATAACAGCAGATAACTGACCAAAGTAATTCGTCCGATTTAGCCCCAACGTGAATGTTCTGGCGGGTTTGAAAGCCAGAGATGCAACACGGAAGTTGTGTGTGTTTCTAGCATTTGCTAATGGCTGGTTCTTTGTTCGCTGTCGACACAGCAGCGTGCTCGTTTGAGCGTGCGCCGACCTGGCTGCGGTCAGTTGATACGGCGGTGATTTTAGCGTTGCTCAGTGCTTCTGCGACGCACGTTGGTGGGGCGCAGCATGTGGACGAGAGCACGGCTGGCGGCAGTGCGGGGCCCCCCGTGCACTGCAGTTGATACGTTTGCAGCATCATCTTCAGTTCGTCGATCGCTTTCGCCTCCAACAGAAAACAATCGAAAAGTTCATGAAATAGTCAGAGGTTGCACATTTTATATGCAAAATATAAGGCTGGAAAAACATCGTGCATAGTATAGTATACATTGCGCCATAAAAGCGTGTCTGGTGTGCTGACAGCCTGGGTGGTGTGCCGGGAGTAAACGTAGCAACACCACAGTCGGCGTTTTGACCACTTTTATTGCGGGCACCACGCAGACCCACCCAGCGGACACAGCAGCTGTGTTGAGCGTGAGCCCACCTGCATGGCGATGTAGTTCTTTGCGAGCAGCAGAGTTGCAATTTTGCTGAGTTTTCTGACGCTCGGACTGTGCGCGTACGGGATCGCACGGCGGAGCTCGTCGAGCGCTGCGTTCAGATCGTGCATCCGTCTGCGTTCGCGCGCGTTGATCACGAGACGCATGTCGCCGCCGGCGCTGTCGCTCTGCAACAAAAAGCTGCAATCAAAGCGAACACAATTGAATGCGCAGTGTCAGGAAACGAAATCACTAAACACTGTCGGGCACGTCGTGCTTGGCGGTCGGGCGATTTGTTCATCCGCTACAATTTTTATAGAGATGGAAGGGAGAGAGAGTCTTGTAGAGTTCGGATGTTAGTGCAATCAGTATCACAGCTGCGTGACTCTGAGTGCAAGCAAGCTGCGCGTGCCTCTTCGTCGGTGGCGGAGTGTGGCCGTTTGCGGTTGAGCGTGTCGAACGCGCCGAGTGCAGCCTGTGTGTTTGTGTCGGTGGTGCACTGCTGCTGTGGCGAGTACTGCTGCAGCAACATCGACGCCTCCATGGGCAACATCGCACGGCCGATGCTCACGTGTTACTACTGTGTTATTGATTCATCCATGCTGCTCACATCAATCGAACTTTTGGCAATAAATTGCTTGTGAGAAAACCCGGGCTGAAGAAAAACGTTACTGAATGGATGGTGCCCTTTTTGTTTGCAAGTGATGCACTCAAACAGTGGCCATGTGATGTGAACTACCGTATTGCGGAGCGCGTATGTACCGTAGCACAACCGGTATGAGAAAATATGCTAATCATATGCATGGCAGCTTTGCATAAGCTGGTTCATTTTCATTGCAAATTAACGTACCACGTAAATGACTATGATGACGCTAGTAGAACCTGACAGCAATACATCAGCGCCGTTTATTGGCTATGAAGCGAGCATTGTGTTGATTGGTTAACTCAGACACAACATGTGACCTAATAAACACTAATTACGGGCTTTAAGCAAGCATGATTAGCTGCTGTTATTACGAGCTTGTGAGCAAAGACAACAAACAACTAGCCGCTTGCTAACTTGCACACTCGCTGCACATGAGAACAGTGAAAGATGTGCGGTTCATCAGCGAAATTGCAGCGCTGTTTGGCTCGGGCGACCTACCGTAACTTTCGTAGCGCTTCAAACTGCGTGCAGACTGAATGCCGTTGAACCGAGCAGGGCCACAACAAATTGTGTTTCAAATACTCCCAGCGACACGGAGGCATTTCCTGCGACGAATAAGGAAATTCATGAAAACTCACGTGACGGTGCAAACGCCAGCCAGCGGAGCATGATCGTGTGCGTGAGTGACAGCAGACAAAGCAACATGCAACCAAAAGCAACACCGAGCTACTCGTTGCTGCTGTCCGTGCATTTGCATAGAAATCGAACGAACCGCACGACACGGGCACGTATGTAAATGAGCTGTGGTGGCAGAGGGTGCAAAAGTGTTGTAAACTGAATACGCCACAATAAATTTACACACATTATTTCCGATTGACACGGAAGAGTGAAAGTGTCAAATGGAAAACACGCATAAGTGGCACATACCCATGAATATGCGCTCGCGCCCTGACCGACCAACGATGAAGCGGCAGCGGTCTTGATAAACGACACCGAAAAAGCTGAGAATGCCTCCCCAGTGAGGTGGTTTTCAAAATATGAACATCAACGATGGCCCATTGTTTCACCAACAATAGGCTGCAGCACATCTGTTGGCTATAATTTACTCTTTCAATTCATAACAATTATGGTGTGGATGAACCTGCAATTAGCATAGTTACTTCGATTGTGAAATACCAAGTGCGGCAAGTTCATGCAGAAATTGCAGTGTACTACAGTGACTTGTTGTTTTGCAAACGTGCAGTAGTGTATCTAGGAAATCCGGTTTCACAATACTCAACGATGGTTTCGATGCAAAAAAACTTTTTCTCATCATTACACATTGCGTAATCAAAACAATAGAATTTTTCAGACGCATCTTTTCGCATGCGAGTCGACGACCCAGCCATCCCCATGTCGTGCTGTTTCACCCGCAGGCAGTCCACGCTGTGAACAGTGCCAAGCATTGGGCAGCTTGACTGTGTTTGTTTATTCGAAACGTTTACGTTTATGTGCGTTTTTGTGAAACCGGTCACGTGTGTATTTAAATAAAGAAATTGACATCAATCAACAAAACTGCGCTGTGCAAAAGCAACAAGCAACACTGAAATGCACAATTTTATTTTCAGCACAGCACCACGAATGTTCTTATTTCCAGCTTTTTCTAGGCCTTTTAAGTTTGATGAGTCATGCAGTCTGATATATCCAGATAGACTCCAAAAAACTTTCATTTTTGCCTTGACTAAAGCTGATTTAATTGACTAATTTAAATTTTAGTTGATAAACAGCAACTTCCGTGAAATATATTCATTCAGTTTTTGAAAAAAACACAGAAATCAGAAAAAATGTTCCATCGTTATTGTCGTCAGCGTAGCTGACAGGAAGTATAAACGTAGCGGCCGAATGTAAACGAAGACCAATAAATAGGTTACCAAAGTATGCTCGATGTGTGAGAACATTTTGGTGAGCCAGCAACAACCGTCCAAAGTACGTGATGGTGATGCACACGTATCATATGCTTCTTATCTTACATGTACACGTTTTCTAATATTGAACTGTGGTGACCAACGCAGCCTATAGCCCGACTAGTTTGATAAAAAAAATGCACAAATTGTAACATTGTGTTTAGATGGCATTTTTGACATTGATACAATGTGATTAGTGACGTTACAGCATGTCAACTGACCGCCAAACGTTCTGCATCGTTGGTGGCGGCGGCTACCTCGGCTGGAATCTGGGTCAATCGTTGCGCAACGATGGGCATTCCGTTCGACTGTTCGACATTCGATTCCCTGAGAATGACGAAAAATACGAAGGAATGCTCCGGATACAGGTTGCCCTTTTGAAACATTGAGGTGTTTGTTTGGTTCATCGGTTTTATCAAACTGTGTAATAGAACAGAGTAACTAAAAAACTGTTGTGTTGACGACATACATTTTGCTGATCACATTTTGCAGGGCAACATCCTGAACAAGAAATCACTGCGTGAAGCAGTTGCCGATTGTGATGGCGTGTTCCACTTGGCTGCTTACGGAATGACAGGCCGTGAATCGGTAAGCTCACCAAAACCAGCCAACACTTGTTCAAATCACTGCAGAGGTAAAGCTTCTTATTTTGCTTGCTGCATGGTAGAACTGTAAATTATGAACAATCATCTGATTGGCTGTTAGCGAAGCTACTCGCACACAAATTGGTCGACCACCAGTTCAATGCAGCGAAGACTTGCGCATTTTCAGGTGCAGGACACCCTGATCTATCAGGTGAATGTGCACGGCACGAAGAACGTGATTGAGGCGTGTCGTTTGCAGGGCGTCTCACGGCTGGTGTATGCGAGCACGACCGACGTAGTCTGGTGCGACAAAGTCGTCCACGATGCCACTGAGCAGCAAATGCCCTATCTGCAACCACACGAGGTACATAGTCCACTGAACATTTGCCAATTCTCAACGGTCTTTCAAAATCATCGGAAGTTGGCGAGTTCGTATCAGTGTTCACTCAGCACGTCGACAATTACGGCCGAACGAAGGCGATTGCCGAGCAGATCGTGCTTTCGAGCGACAACAAAAGCGTGGAGAACGCGCGCAAGGCGGACGAGCACACGCTGCGCACGTGCGCTCTGCGCTTCCACGGAATATACGGGCCCGGAGAAATGCGCACCACGCAGCGCGTCTTGGTCAGTGACATTCTACAGTCTATCTCGCTAATATATGCAACCAGCTGATTGGTTGGTCATAGCATTTCTCAGCGTTGATTGGTTGGTCATCACGTCATGGGGCATATATTTTCCAGATGGACTGTATTGAAGGTTTGTGGGTTCAGAAGTGGCCTCGTTTACAGACGGCAATCCGTGAGGGCACCGTGGCCGTGCTGTACAGCGCTCACAAGCACGAAGCAACCATCCAATACGTCTCCGGTGACAACTGCGTGCAAGCGTGCAAACTTGCCTACGAGGCGCTCGGGCCACAGTTTAGTCGTGAGTACGATCATTGTCACATCACGCAGCACCAAACTAGTGTCCTGTTTTAGTTTTGGTGCCAAAAACAAAAATGTATCACGGTTACCTATGATTGCCATGGAGGGCTGCAACGATTAATGGCTAGTGTGTTACACCGCTAAGTTTTCGTTTCTACCACGATGTAGCTTGGTTTTTTTGGCAGGACACTAAGTTTGGCACTAAAATTGGCAGACCACCATATTTGTGAGTTTTGCGCAATTTGAGCGTTTGCAAGAGCGTGTGTTGCTAGGTGGTGCGTGCATCGCTGGCGGCCAAGCATATTTCATCGTCGACGGCAAGCCAGTGCACACGTTTGAGTTTTGGAAGCCAGCGTTCGAACGTTTCAATCGTGCGTATCCGAAGACACTGGCGCCCTACTGGTTGTTGTATTATGTCGGCTGGCTATTGGAGCTACTGTGTCGCGTGGTGCCGTGGGAGCCGCTGTTGACACGCAAGGAAGTCAGTCACAGCGGCGTCACGCACACGTTCTCGATCGGCAAGGCACGTCGTCACCTCGGCTACGAACCGCTGGCCGCCGACATGCACGCGGTCGTGGACTACTACTGCAAACAGGTGGAGCCGAAGTTGATCGCCAACAAAGCCGTCACCCGATACGACCGCGTGCTAGCCGTGTGGCCCCTGGTGCTTGGCACACTGCTGGTCACACTCTGGCTCCTGACACACCACTGGCTCGTGTTCGTCGCATTCGTGATGCTGCTGGCACTCTGCTACTACGCTTTGGCACGCTATTTGTTATAGCTTCCGAGAATTGTTTGATTGAACTCCGTTTCGTGTGTTGCACATTTCACGCTCAATTATAGGGATACTCAAATAAAGGAAAAAATGAACGTTCTGTGTTGCTGTCGGCGTTGTTGGTAGCAGTGAAAATCATGCCGGCGCGCATGCCAAAAAAATGTATTGGCGCAAATATTATTTCTGCGCTTGCCCTTCCACCCATTTTTGTCCCCACAATTTTTATCGATATTGCTCAAAACTTTGGATTAAACGAGTTCTTTCCAAATGGACAAGAAAGGTTGACGTGGAGTTCAAATTTAAAAATTCATTTGGTTTTAGAACCACTTAATTTTATAAACTTGAAGCTAAGAATTGTCAATGACGACTATTTCACGGTGCTGTCGCAGGCGGTGGCATCGCAGCAGCCGTGACGGCAGCTTGGTTGAACGTCTACTACATCGTTGTGCTCTGCATGGGCCGCTTCATTTCTTCCCATAAAATTACCTGGTGGTCGGCTTGTTCTCTTGACGTCCCATGGGGTAATAATGTAGATCATACGTGAGTTGCTCGCAGTGGCAGCTACATACAGTATGCTGTACTTCATTTGTTCTTTCAGTTCATGAATGGTTCTGACGACTAATGACGACGACAACGAAAATACCAAAACTGCGGTCCACAAAATATCAAAACTCAATCTCACTGTAAACCCCTGATTGTCAAAAATGTTAAAAATTTTAAATCATCACCCAAATTTTAATGTTGTTGTTTCCTTTCAATTACAGTTGTCAAGATAATTATAAAGGTTGCAATGAGATTATTATACGCTAGGAGCCTGCCTGCTCTTAATGCCAAAAGTTTTGACATGATCCTTGGTGCGTCTTCTGCTTATTTAGTTGGAATTCACCTGAGTACAAAACCGAATACAACACGTCGATCATTTGTGTCTCATTGAACGAAACGTACCGCAAGATCTTTGGAGCATACGCCACCGATACCAGCCAACTGTCGAATATAAACTGAGACAATTTGCCAACTGGTCTGTTGGTTTGGTGAGTGGCGTTCATCGCCAGTGAAGGAGTTCTGGGGAGTAGGTTATTTAGTATTCTTGTTATTCATAGTTTGCATTGGGTTGCTGACAATGGCAACTCACTGGCTGTCACTGTTGATTGGTCTAAGCTGCCAGATGCAACCAATCGGCTAAGCTGGCTTAAAGTGTATTAAATTACGAAAAAAAGTTTGATTGCAACTTCAAATCGGTCATCAAA
>JASANC010002292.1:0-18150 GCA_030248135.1 Theristus sp. LFF4_11 | reverse complement strand
CCCGAGACTTGTGTCGGGTGGGGGGGGGGGGGGGGGCACCGTGCCACCCCCCCCCTAAACCGGGCACCTCCCATCGTACTCCCCCCCTCGAAAATTTGGCCGACACCCCCCCCCCACCCCCCATGAAATTTTGTCTGGCGGACACCCCCCCCCCCAAAATTTTCTGCACACCCTAAAATTTTTTTCGAAAATCATGATTTTTTGTCTATAAAGTCCATAATATAAGCTGAATATATGATAACTTGACCATCTTCATTGTAATTTCAACGATTTTGCAGCAAAATTTAGCGTTTTTCCTTCAAAATTTAAGCGAAAAATTATCATGGGGGGGGTGGCCCCCCCACAGAAAATTTTGAAAAATGCACCCCCCCATGGGACCCCCCTGGGGGGGTCCCACGTTACCATAGGTTGGACCCCCCCCTCACTTTTTGGTCGGCACCCCCCCCCCCCCCCGCCCCCCCCCCCCCCCCCCCCCCCCCCCCCCCCCCCGCCCCACCCCCGCCCCCCCCCCCCCCCCCCCCCCCGCCCGTCCCCCCCCACGCACCCCCACCCCCACCGCCCCCCCCCCCCCCCCCCCCCCCCCCCCCCCCCCCTCAAAATTTTTTTGGGCCCACGGTACTGCCTGACACCCCCTCTAAAATTTGGCAAACACCCCCCCCCCCCCTCACAGTCACCCAAGTCCCGCTTTCGCTACTGCGCCACGCCACCGCTAGTTGATATTTTTTGTTTTAGTTATCAGAAAAAATATTTCACTCGCCAATCGACATAAATCTCGTCAACAAAATTTGTGACATCTCTGCGACATTTCCGCAAAAAAAAACAGTAAAAATCATATTATATGTGCATTGATCGACGTTTTGATCTACAATTTACCAAAATTACTGTGATATTAATTTTTTTCTGATTCCTTCCACCTGAACTACAAAAGCAGCTGCAAACAAACACTTCGTTATTACACGAAACATTAAAAAATCAAAATAGAACAAACCGGTGGATAGCAGTTTTTGACTTCTGTTTTGTGTCGCTTTGCATTTGCGACGAACTTCGTCTCACAAGAAGAAGGACCAACGCAGTGACATCGCAAGTGATTGTTGCTTCCATTTGCCCGGAGTCGCTGCTGCCAACACACTACGAACCCAACGAACGCTCTCAGCATCATGTGTGCGGCGGTGTCGTCTGAACAACCGTCACGTGTCACATTCAATCCATCCTGGTTCGTTCTGCCGTCTCGTATTCCTGACGTTCCATTTTGTGAATCCCAGTCTAGTCTGAATGAATTTTTATTTTCTCTTGTTGGGGATGGCATGGAAAAGAAACCGGTTTTTTTTCATACCAAAAATAAGAAACGGGTTTTTTACCAACAGAAAATTTGAATTTCCAGTCGAAACAAATCTAAATTTTTAGTTTTGTCGAATCCACCACTCAATTGAGTTATTGAGTTCTGATGCCTGTCGGTGACTAGAACACCGTTGATTATTGTTCACAAAACCGACAAGAACAGGTTTTAGCCAGCTTTTCTCGCTCAATTGTGTGTTTGGCAAAATCCAAAGCAATATTCTGAAGCCAGAAAACTTTTTCGAGACAAAAGTCCTGTTTTAAAACAGTTTTAAAACTGTGAAAAAAAACCGGTTTCTTTTCGCAAAATATAAAAAAAAACGTTTTTTTCATCCCTATCTCTTGTTAATCCTAGTTATGTCTACTTTTCTCCAGGATGAATAGCAACTCGTACCAGAAAGGCGGCCCGCCCCCGTTTCGTGCTGCCGGTGGCTCTCAACTTGAGCCAAGTGGCGGCCACGGGCCAAACAACGCGCAGTACTCGCTGAATCACCCGGCACCTGGCACCAATTATCCGTTGGCGCCACCAAAACTCGCCAAAAACCGCTATGGCCGCGAGGAATTGCTGGCGTTGTTCCCGCCGGTGCACAGTTTTACGGCGCCCGAAGTTATGCAGTCGAGTTTCCCTGAGTTTTTCATGGGCGAACATCAGGATCCCGTGTGCGTCACTGCGTACACGGAGTGCGAGGAGGTGAGCCAATCACTGAAATGTGCGCTGCTTGCAACAGTTTGCTGTTGTGTTGTGCAAAACGCATTTTGAAAATGTGTCGATGCACATCGTGTGATCGATGGTTGCATTCACTCAGTGAGGCTGGCTGACCGTTGGCATTTAACGTTGACGGCGTGTCACACTTAGGGTTGTTAAAAAAAAACAAAAATCGTCATTTTTGTTTTTTTTTAAATTTTTTTTTTTAATTTCAAAAATCAAAGTTGTGCTAAATCAATCAGGGAGTCCGAAGAACCACATATGATATGCAAGCGCCTCCCGAATGACACCCGTATGGCGGAACTTTGCAGATTTTGTTTTGGTGACCTCAATTACCCCTTTTCCAAACCGTCACCATGCCTCTTCTTGTGTTTTGACCTCCAAAACGTCACTAATTGTCCCCAGCTAAGCTAATGCTGAAGTGAAGACAAACATACCGCCTTGAAATTCGATCAATTCTTCTGATGGTGTCGCGACGACACGACACGAAGCAGCAACCAGACAACGTAGCGCTTGCAAACGGTGCAGCGAGCACAATCGGACGCTCTGCGAGGCTAATCGTCACCTTATCTGCATCGGAAATGGTAGGTTAAGCTTTGGGACGCTCAAAAACTTCATCGCAGATGTTGTCGAAGCCTAAAATCAGTCGGTAAAACGGCCCAAAATCGACTGCTAAAGGTTTTACGAGGTATAATCAAAGAAAATTTTTGTTGAACTTTCGAAAAATTGTGCCAAAATTGAGGTTTTCAGAGCATATTAGAGGAAAATTTTTCGAATTTTTTTTTTTAATCGGCATTTTTGTTTTTTTTTATCACTTTTTTTTTTAAAAATTTTCATTTTTGTTTAACAACCCTAGTCACACTGCATGCCCGCAGATGCCGCATCACCCAATTTCAGCGTCTTCTCCAATATGGCGTCAACTCGTCGAAGGCCATGTCGGCGCTGTCGCAGGTCGAGCGAATCGGTGGTGATCGTGGGCCGATCGGCGCCGCTGGGCCTGGTGGTGCGCCAGCAGCAAGCGCTCACACAGCCGGCGGGGCACGTGAGCCGGGCGCACAGAGCACAAGCAGCAGTTTCCAGCCAGTCTGGGCGACCGAGGGCGGCGGTGGCACCCGTGGCGCACGCGGCGGCCACAGGGGTGCACTCGGCAGGGCTTCCTCGCTGGCGTCAGGTGCGTTGGTGCTCGCTAATTGCAAGCACATATTCGTGTTCAACATTGATCGCAATGCAATGTCTGTTTTGTGTACTGTGTTTCACGGGAAATGCGCTGATTGCTTGCTTTTGCCATGGACTCATTGATTGGTTGTGTCTAGCATTCTAGCTGGATGCAAATGATGTCTCTTCACTGCTTCACTGTCATCCTGTAGGCCTGTCCCCGGTAATGAGCACTGGCACAAGCGTTGCCCTTGCCGTGTATACAGACGTGCGTGTGAACTCGCAGTTGCCTTGCAGCTCGCGGCGGCCGTGGCGGCATGGCTGGTGGCGTGCGCGCTGGCAGCGCTGGCGGCTCATCCAGAGGCACACCGTCCTTCAACTCGATCAACCCGCGCGCACAGCGACTCTACGACCCGCAGGACCCGAAAGGTGCTGACAGTCGTGCGCTGGTTTGCAGCAGAGTTTTAGTCGATCCTCTTCAGTGTGCCAGCGGGCAGACTTGGCGGCGGCAGTTTTATCAGAATTCAAACAAGCCGTATATTTTGTAGTTTGATGGCTTGAGGGAATATAAAATGACAGTGATCAAGGTACGCTGAAAAGCTTTTTCTTACAAACAGCCCTTGCTGCAGATCGTCCCCGTGCACGTCTGCGCAGCGACTCGGACGGCCAACAGGGAACGCCGGGCTCGGCGGGCAGTCACGGCACAGCGAGCAGTGCTGGATCGCGTGGCGCACCGTGGGCAACGTCGTCGAGGGGTATGTGTTGCTTTCAGTGGCTGCGACTGCAGCTGCCATGTGACACGGTTGCTTGCGATTGTCTGTTTGTGCTCGCAGGCCAGTGGCGCCAGTCGGCCGAGCCAGTGCCGGAGTGGTTGGATGACGACGACGCTGACTTTGACGAGCAAGACATCGGCGAATCGGCCATGCTCGCAGCACCTGACCAGCACACAAGCACGCACGCCACCAAGCACACTGACGCGAGCGCGAGCACCGATGCAGCGCACGTGAGTGTCGCTCGTGGTTTATGGTGACAGGTGAACGTTGCCGAGAAGAGACACCACAAGCGCAGGTCGCATGCTTGCTGTCATATTGCAAACCTATCCTTGCAGACAAAGCACCCGGCAGCGTCTCGACACACGAATGAAGCCGCAAGCCAGCGTGCGTACAGTTCCGCTGATAGAAATGGTTTGACTCCACAGAAATTGTGTCCACGAAAAACACTTGGTTTTTTGTTGCAGAACCAATGAATTCGGCCGTTGCCCAGCTGATGAACTCGCAGATGCAGGCGCAACAGCAGGACGACACGAAAACACAGGCGAACAACGTACGGGACAACTCTGTTGTTCTTTTTTCAACATTTTGTGCAAGTTGCTGCATTTCGGGGCATTTTGGAATGTTGAATGATTTGTTTGTATGTGAGGTATTGGAATTGCACTCGGTTGAATTGTATTCTGCCGTTTACAATTCAGGCAACGACAGCGGCAACATCAGCAGCAGCGGGTGATGCGTCGAACGGCAGGGTGGCTGACGTTGCGGCACCAACTGAACTCGCACAAACACACCAGCAACAACACGACATCCAGCGAGTGCTCAGCGGTGTCGGCAGGGGACACGCGCTGATGGGCGAAATCAACAAAATGTAAAACTGATGCCTCGTCTCAGTTGTTGTTCTCTGCTGCTGTATGATGTAATCCAATACTCACGGCGACAATGTATTGCTACCTGGTGGATCTATCTACCTCTGTATACTGAATGCGCGGTTGTGTTGAGAGCGTTGCCAGTTGTCGCACATCTCTTCACTGCGTGCTCAGCACGGTTCAGATTCAGATTGTTGCAATGCACGCTTCTCACCACCGATTGCGGCATCGTGTTTTTGTTTCGATCAGACCATCGACAGCAGCGAGCCAACGGCAGTCGCAGCAGCCGGCGCAGCCAGCCGCCGAGCGGCCAGCAGAGCAGACGATCAGCACCAGCAACAACGTGGCCAGTGTGCCTGAAAGTAGCAAAGTGCAACTGACCGCACGACACTCGAACTCACCGGATGATCCGTTCGCACAGTTGCGCCGTGACGCGCTGCAATTCGTTGACAGCTTTGAGGATGTGAGACGCGCAGTCGCTTTGTGCAGCATTCCAGTTCCATTGGCGTTCTATGCTTGTTCAGCTTATCCGCTTTTGGGGCCTTTTTGAATGTTGATTTCTTGCAATTCGTGTTTTACAGGAGGACAAGCAATCGAAAGCGCCCGCACCAGCGCAGCGACTGGCGCCAGCGAGCAGCGAGCAGCAGCAGACGGTGCCGGCCGCCAGTGAGCAACAGACGGTGCTGCAGCATCGGCCTCAGCTGATGCAAGTGCACGCGCACACCACCGGCACCGCGCCGTTCAATGTGGCACCACCGGCAGCAGCGGCACCCGACGTGGCACAGTTGTTTGCGACGCTCGGCATCACGCACGCACAACAGGTCCAGTAGCTCTGTTTGCTGACGCATAGCTGCATGTAGCTACGCGTCACTGAATACTGCTTCGTGAATGCCAGTTCAGTGGATTGCACTGCAATTCAGTTCCATGTTCCATTCAAAACATTCGTTTCTTTACAGTCAATGAAACCACCATCGGTGCTTGCCCAGCAACCAGCACAGACACAACAGCAGCAACAGGCGCCACCTCAGCTGCAGTCAATCTTGGGCTCAGCTCTGAGCGCATCCGGCCCCCCTCCGTCGGCCACACACGCACAAGCATCCATACTGTCCGTACTGCAACAACAACAACGACAGGTACAATGGAACGTGTGCGAATTGTTGCCAGTGACAGTGAAACATGTGCGAGTTGTGCATTTTGGCATTGCTGACGGCTGGCATGCTTTCGCATTGCACACTGATTGGCTACGCCTGGCTGGTTGCGCACATTTGTGCAGGCGTTTCAACAGCAGTCACTCAGCCGGTTGCGTGTGATTCACAGGCTGACTGCGGTCTGTCTTTACTTGATATTCACTGAGCAGGCCCAGCAACTCCAACAGCAGCAGATGCAGTCTCAGGCTGCAAAGCCAGCGGCTGCGCCAACACAAGCCGCGTCAATGGCACACAATCTCGCAACCGACCTCTGGTATTATAATGACCCGAACCGAGTCTGGAGAGGTTTGCGAATTCATGTGTTTTTTGTGCGACAAGACAATCGCTATTGACGTTGGACGGTAATGTCTGTGTCTTGCAGGACCATTTGAGCCGAAACGAATGCTGGCCTGGTTCAACGCTGGCTACTTCAAGCCGGCACTGATGCTGCGACGTGAACGAGACAACATTGTGCAGACGCTCGGTAGGAACATTTGGTCATTCGCCCAATATTCAATTTCAATTCAAATTCAGCCGCTAATTGGTTCTGTTGGAATGTAACAGTGGGAGAAACGAATTTTCGTGTGGGTGCAGTGGTGCACGAAAGCAGCAGCGGTTTTGCGGTCAGTGATGGTGTGATGATGATGGTGCGAACGCAGGTGACTGGATGAAGGTGTGTGGTCGTGTGCCGTTCGTGGTGGATTACACGGCAACGGACACTTCGAACGCACCCGCGAAACAGCCGCCAACCACGAACGTGCTCAGTGGGCAGCGCTCGCTGTGGCCTCCACAAACGCACGCAGTCGCAGCGCAGTCGTCCGCACAGGCGCCACAGGATCTGGCCGCAAAAAACGCACTCTTACAATTACAACTGGAACAGCAGCAACGCGACAAACAGGTATTGCATGTGATAAACGGGTATTGCATTTGCAGCCTAGTGCGCACAACAACTGAAAGCACACTTCGCCTGAAACACCGTGGAGTCGCTTTTTCAGCGACAACAGGAAGAACAACAGCGGAAGCTGCGCGAGGAAAACGAACGTAAATTGAAGGTCAGCCACCGCTCACCACAAGTCACGGTGCAGTTTTTGATCACATAGGATAAAGATTTTTTATTTTCAGTTCTGTCAAAAAAAGCAAAAAACTTTAGCAGGAAGCGGAGGAGCGCCGTGGTCGCGAAGCAGCTGCGGCAGAAGAGGCGAGACGCAGGGCTGCAGAGGAAGCCGCTGAGCGAGTCGCTGCTGAAAACAGAAGGAGAAACGTGCGTGTCCGTTAAAAGAGCACTAATATTGATTTGATATCACGATCGCCACTGAATACGGTGATCGCCACTTTTCCACATGTTTCATTGCAAGGAGAAGCGTTTCAGGAAGAAGCCGCAGCGAAGGAAGCAGAACGAAAGAAGGCTGAGCAGACTGAGACGGCGCGTCGTCAGCAGCAGAGTGCACAGAGTGTCTGGGCTGTGCCCGCTGCGACGGCCACCAATGAGGCCAGGAGAATCACGGTCACTGCCCGCTCCTTTATCCAGTTTACATTTTCAGCCTTCGGTAGTTTGTTTCCAATTGCCATTGCCAACTCAGTTTACAGTTTCGATTTATTTTGTGTTCAGTTGGATGAGCTGTTCCAAGCGGACGGCAGCAACAGTCAACCGAGCCAGCATGTTGGTTGCATCGAGGAGCCCACGCGGAACAGTACGTTTGTGTTGTGGTGCTGGTGATGCAGCACTGTTCGCATGCGTTCACAAGTGCAGCGTTGTGCATGTGTGTTGCAGACAACGAGTCATCAGCAAACGACGGCCAGCTTCAGCAGCAACACCAGAAGTCAGCCTGGCTCGTCAACTATGCCGCAACTGGCGGCGGTGTGCGTGCTGCGGCTGCAATGGTCACATCCGGCAAAGCACAGTCGAACGCCCAGCAGTTGCTGGCATCCGGTAAAAGTTTGCGTGAAATCCAGGCAGAAGAGGAGCGATCGGCGAGGGCAGAACGCGAGCAAATCGAGAAACTCGACAGAGAGCGCAGGGCACAGCTGCAGGTGCGTTGTGCTGCAAGTGCACAGGGTCACTGTCGTCATGTGCTTCTCGTCCATGATTTTCTGGTCAATTTTTTCTGCTTTGATTGGTGTTTTCCTGGAATGAAACATTGGACGTTGGCAATGGGCATGTGCGAGCACGTGCGTCGTGTGTGTTTGTGTGTGTTTTTGCGTGCGCGTGTCTGTTTCGGAAGTTTGTGTGCGCCTGCGCGTGTGTGCATTTTCACGGACACAGAAGGCAATGCAAATGAAACATACAACACAAGAACACAGAAAGATTTTTTATTTATTGACTGATTTCTGTGCAGCATCCAACATTACGCGGCCAGTACATTGCTGGTCTGTGCTGTGTGCTGTGTGGTATTGTATTTGCTTAGGTGTGTGCTGCTGTTGCGACCGCTGCTCGATTTTATTTCCAGGTGACCGTGTGTTGTTGTTACTGCTGAAAATGTACGTGGATTTGTGCAGGTGATCTGGTGAGACTGAACGTTTGGTCAGAAGAAAATCAAACTTTGAATGGTCAGGGGTAATGTTTTTTGTGTGAAACTTGACTGTGATTGTCAATTAAACAGCAGTCACATCGCAAGCTCAACCTGAGATACTGAGTGACAGTGAGAGCAGCATCTCTAACAGTGTGAGTCATCATTGAAAAGGAGCACGTGTTGACAGTTGCAACAAACGCAGTCGAGCATGCCGAGAGCGTGTCAGTGTTTGCGGTGTGCAGGCGGCGCAGCTTCCATCGAACACAGTGTGGGGCAGCAGCAACCGGCCGCTGCAGTGGGACAGCAAGCAGGCTGCGTGGGGCAGTGCTGCTCACCACGAACGCAACACGTCGCCACAGACAACCACTGGCTTCTGGGAGGAGGCGTTCGTCGGCACGCCCGTTGCTGCTGCACCGGAGCCACCAGCAGCGACCACTGAAAACACGAAACAACAAAAGAAACAACGCCACCAAAGGTCGTTTGCTCGGTTGCTTCTTCGCAACACTGAACACAATGTTCAGTGGTCATCCAAAAGCGCACTGATTTTAAAAGAATTGCTTGAACGAACGAACGAACTTTGTGCTTTTTGTCAGATCGGCTGGCAGCGCGGGCGCAGTCACTGCGAAGAAACCGGAAACCCGACAGTCGCAGTCGGAGGTGAGTTGCTCTTGAACCGAACGGTCACAAGCCACGAAAAATTTGAGGCACGTTTTTGTGATGCCATGTTTTTGCACTGCAGTTGGTGATGAAGCGTGCAATGACGGCACACGTGGCAATGGGTGACCCGTTTGCCGAGTGGGTCGTAAAGCAGCTGCGTTCGGTTGACCCACAGCTGGACGCGGAGACACTCGCTGCGTTCCTCATGACCGTCGACGCACCGGAAGATGTACGTCAACATTCACGTGAACCAGGGTTTTTTTGCAGAAAAACATCGGTTTTTTGCAGAAATTTTTTGGCAGATTTCTGCAAATTGCAGAAACAAATTTGCATGCAAACTTAGGTTCTGCAACATTCATTTTGTGCTTGGCGCTTGACTGAAATTTCACATCAACATGAAACAGCTGTTACGGCGGTTGCTGTAGCGCAACGATTGCGTTTTGTTTTACCTTCGTAAATATCTAAATCGGGGTATTTCGAATTCGAAAAATAAAACAGAATCAGATCAAATCGAGTAATTGTTTGCTGTTTGGCTTTCTGTTTGGAAAGAATGAAGTGATAGTGATTCTGATCCATCATCCACTCGATATAAGAAGCAAAAATAAGACATTGGCGGAGGTGCGCAAGTTTGTCGTCCAGCTTGTGGAGAATCTCAGCAACCGATTCGAAAACGCGCACAGCGTTCTCAAGGCTGCCAAAATATTCTACCGTCTGAGATGGATGGATCTGAACAGCTGCTGGCGTACGGAAATCGATCTGCAGTATCTGCACCAGTTTTATTCATCAATTTTGCCGGACAAGGGCAGTATCGCTGACGAATGGAAACGACTCAAATGCGAGCGAATTTAATGACCTGGTCTGAGTACAACTACAGGCAAGCATGCAGTATCTGGGGATGAAAACAAAGAGGCGATACAAAATCAAACCGAACAAAGTGAACTGCACCTTTGAGGACGTCGGACCGAGCGAAGTCATCGCTTTGATTGACGAATTTGAGCAATGAGGGGTTTCATTTGATTATCATTGATGTGTTGATAGGTTTAGTTTAAATTGAATGATTGGTGATTTGGTTGGTTTGGCAATCTGGTTTGGTATGGTGTTCCATTTATTTTCTGAATCTTTTCTGAAAAATTCTGCGGTAAAACGATACAATTGGCAATTGCAATTCTGAGCATCGTTAAGAAATGATGCTCAGAACACAAAAAATGACATTAAACAAGCACAAAAGCCCTTTTCGTTATGTTTTTTGAAATTTGCAGAAACCAAATTTCGTTTGCAGAAATTTTTTGCCAAATTTCTGCAAATTGCAGAACCGACTTTTTGAAAAAATATCCTATACGTGAACGCTCACTGTTTGCGGGTGTGCACGGTGCCCGATGGCTCGTCACTGCAACGGACACCACGCAGAACTGACCAAAACGCTTTTATTCAGAGCAGATCTTGTAGATCAGAGTGAAACACCAGCGAACCTAGAAAGCAGAATGTCGTAAAACCAACCATCTCGGGTAATAAAAAGCGCCACCGGGGCCAGGCAAACGTGATCTCGGATGACTACTTTGGTATAATGTTCAGGTCGAGGACTACCTGGCGGCGTACATGGGCAACACACCGCGAATGCGTGACTTTCTGCAGCAGTACCTCCGTAGACGCACCGAACACCGCAACCGACCCGTCGATGACCGAGACGTTAGTTCGTTATGTAATGAACGCTCGCTTGCGCTGAAAATGCTCGCCACACACACACACCCAGTTCACAAGAACGCTCACCGAATCAATCAATTGCTGTGTCTGAAATGGAAGTGTTGTTTGTGTTGGCTGCAGGATCTGGCAGTGCCGGCATTGACGACGACGGACGTGGGCACAGCCGCGGCACAGGCGTCACAGTGGACACATCGGAGTGGGCGTGCTGTGCTCGGTGGCACCACCAGCACCACGGCAACACAGCAACAGCAACAGCAGCTGGCCGATCACTACCACCAGCAGCAGAGACGACGCAAGAACAAACAGGCGAGGCCGGTCGACGGATCGGTGCTCGGATTCACGGCCGCTGCTGACCCGACACGCGTCAACAAGGGAGAGATTGATACGCCCGAGTGATTCGACTCCGTTGCATCCATCGCGCTCGTCTCACACCGACAGTCAAACTGCAAGTATCCACGTCAACGTTGCTTTTGAATCGCGCTGACTGATTGCTCCTGCACTCCTGACAGCTCCATTGAGCTAATCACCATGCCAGATTCAAATGCCAATTTTTTTGCAGTTTGACTGAAAGTTTATCCGGTATTATTTATTAGTGGCAATCGTTCGCGGTTGTCAGTGGCCCACGAACTATCACACACATGCAATTGGCATTTTTTGTGGTCGCTCACTTGGTTTTAGTTCTCTCTCGGTGTGAAAAAATGCTAGCTTCTTGTAGTCAAACTATTAAACTGTTCTTTTCCTTTGAAAACATACATGTCTTGTGTTTTGCATCGTTTGTTTGGTGTTTTCCGTAGTGCTTTACTTCTTGTCTATTAGCCGTTGGATTGTTTTTTTGGTGTGCCGGGCACTCTTGTAGTTTGGTAAACCTCTGGAGTTGCAGAAGTTGATTTTGATTTGTATTTTATTTCAATGGTTGAATTTTACCCTAATATGTCGTTTCTTTATTGTGTTTGTCGTGCAGTCCCTTTTTCTGTATTCCGATCCTGTGGACATTATCTTCAACGGTTGAAGACCTTACAAATACAGCTGCGTTTCTGCCGTTTTTTATTTCAATCGCGCCATTTTCAGTCCAGATTTTGTTCCTTCTTTCAATTTCTCCGCAACGTTAGTGTCCCTGCATCTCAACGACCACACGTTTTTCTCCATTTTTTTGTTTTTCGACCACTAAAATTGCCATTGTTAGTTGTCTGTTGTGTGGCCGCCAGACAACCAGCGGACGATTGCTTTTGGACTTACAATCACAGGCTCGTTGTTAAGAACCAAAGCAGATAACATGGATATCAGAGTTCATTTTGTAATTGCAGTCACTCCAATAACAGTTCACTGAGTTTTGGATTTCTGTCAGTTTGCAGGACTGTTCTGCCTACAGAAGTCGATTTTTGAGGTCTGTCTGATCTGTTGCTGTTGTGGGTTCGCGAAAATTCATTACAAGGTGGTCTAGAAGTTGTGCGTCAACTTTAGTCTTGTCATTTGTTTCTGGTAACCATGTGTCTCCCTCCAGTGGAATTTGGCATACAGCTGCATTAGATAGAACTTTGGGCATTTCCAAATGTGCACATGTAGCAAAATTTGTTGAGTGGTTTAAATCAAAAAATGACGCACTGCTATTTCTGGACCAGCCTGTGTAATTATCGGATAGATAATACAGTATGGCCGAATAAATATGGCAGTCTCAATCAAGGCGAGATTAGTCACAGACTAGGAGTTTCCTTTCTCAAAAACGATAAGATATCCGCCAATCGAGTGTGCAAAGGTAGAAATAATGAACAGAATAGCCCGAATTACCAATTAATTTTCAGAAACATGTAAAATTTGACACGCAGTTGGGTTTCTGAGCAATTTTTTTCTTTGATTCAAATTTCGCGCGCTCCTTGCACCCTGAAAAAAGCTGCCATGTTTAAACGGTCATACTGTACTACATGTGAAGAATGTTGAAAATCACTCACTTTGTGCGCTTTGTTTCATTTGTGGATCGAAATTTGAACATCGTCATGTCATCTCATGATTGACTTTTGTCGCTTTTCAAAATGTGAAGCGCACAGTGTATTTGACTGAAAAACGTTCATTTCTTTGTGTCTCTCTTGAAATTGAAACTCGCGATTCACAGCCGTTCTGTGGATTCAACCGTTTCATAATTGCTTCTTGTTTTTCAAAGCAGATTTTTATACGAGAACGCATGCACCGTTTTTCTAACCATACTCATTCATTTGTGCGTCAGAAAAAAGACACCGTTTGAAAACAAATGAAATCCAAATGTTTTCCTGGGAAAGCGTTTGTTGTTTCTGTACATTGTTTTTGTTCTTGAATTGAAAAATGAAGTTTTGTTTTGTGACTTTTTCTTTGTTTTTTTTTTATACGAGAAGGTGACTTGTCGGATGTGGAAGATGGAAAAATGAATTTCTTGATTAGAGTTAGCACTGCGGTAAAGAGAGTTTTGATTACATTTTTCATTTTCTTTGCTGAAATGATTATTAGTATTCTCTTTTTCTTGAATTCGTTGGTGTGGAAGAAGCTGAAACAACAGTGGTGTTTGTGGAGTTGTGGAAGATGCTAAAAGGTCTTCAAATGTGATCTTGTTGCTGTTGGTGGCATCCAGAAAGATAGAAAGCGGCTGAATTTGTGTATGAGAATAAAATAACGGAATATACAGGGTGAGCCAAAAAAAGGTTCCAATTCTAAAATGCTCTCACTGGCTTGTGCTGAAGTGTTTCGAGCTGAAAATTGGAACACTATTAGAAAATATTTGGGAGGTTTTTCTGACTAAATTTTTGTCATGGTATGTTGCCCCCCCCAATGCCGAATGCTGAGTTGCATTTGAACAGTTTTTGATCACTCCAATGTTTCACTTCAAGTCTTTGTGTGCGTGTGCGGTTCTGCTCAAAACAGATGCGAATTTATCTTGCTTTTCAAATCCAAATTGGTTTTTTCCCTTTTTAATTCACACAATTTGCCACTCTGATATTTTCACCATAGCAGACTGGTTGTTTTCTGCAGTGAGAGATGCACTTCCATATTCAGTCTTTGCTGCATCATGGTTAAGTGGACGGCAGAGCAGCGAGTCTGGTCTCAATACATCAGTTCGGAAGTCCGTTTATGAGCGATGATAAACCGTGAGATTATGGATGAACATTGCTTTTTCGTCAAAAATTGCTATTTTTTAAAATTACACTGTAAAAATGAACTTACGCGTAAGCCAAAAAATTTTTGATCACAAAAAAACCTCCCAAAGTGTTCTAACACTGTTCCAAATTTTAAAACACGAGGTCCCTTTGTTACAGCTAAATCAACCCTCTGCATTTCACAACATTTGTCGATTTTTCATGTTTTCCAGATATTCTGCTGTAGTGAGTGACAGGGCCAACATATCGTGACAAAAATTAGGTCAGAAAAACCTCCAAATGTTTTCTGATAGTGTTCCAATTTTCAGCTCGAAACACCTCAGCACAAGCCAGTGAGAGCACTTTAGAATTGGAACCTTTTGTTTGGCTCACCCTGTACATGCTTGTCATCAGTGGGCTTAGTTGGTGTGGTTGAATTCGTTGGTTTGGTTTGGTTGGTTCTGAAGCAATTTTTCCCCGAAGGAAAACGTCATCAGTTATCGTTCCTTTTTTCGAGCAAGAGTTTCTTTGCCGTGAAAATTGCTGCTTTTGAATTGACTGCAACTCACAACTATCAAACAAGGATTCAAGAATTTCATTAAAAATCTTTTCCGACGCAAATTAAACGCATTTTATTTGAATAAACGCAATAAATATTCAAAAATAAAATGTCCATTCCAATTTCTTTTTTAACCTGGTGATCAGGCAACCAATCAGCTAATACTACAAATCATGCAGGGCAACTATAGCTCGCAAACGGGTGGATCGTTTGGGCTAAAATCAGCGCGAGCGAGCGAAGCGAGTGGACAGCGCATCACGCATTATATGGCTGGTTAGGACCTGCGCGCGTTTTCAAAATTTAGTCGCTGTCCTGCAGCAACTAATATAAGAGTTTGCTACTGTGCACACGAAAATACCTGCCAAAGTTGCAAACTGTGCCGAAGAAAAATTTCCGCCAGACTTCTTTACGTACGTTCTAGACACGAATTACCTATTCTGAAAAGTTGGTTACTTACTATCAGACGCAGCATGGTCGATTACATGAATACCGTGGAATATGAAATTAGAACAACGATTTTTACCAGGAAACCCCTTAACGGGCACTCTTTTTATACTCGGCACGGGTAAAAACAGTTTTTTCACAATTCATCACTTAGCCTGTCAGACGCAGCATGGTCGATTACATAGGATACCGTACAATTTGGAATTCTAATTTGAACACAACTTTAGATTTTTGTGGACACCGAAACGGTCGACAACAACGACAACAACAACGACAACAACAACCTGAATTTTTTCGGTTTTTTTGTTCTGTAAAATCACAGAAGCAACCGATGTTTAATTTTTTGGTTTGGATGGATAGGGTATCGGGCCACCTTAGCACAGCAAATAGCATTTCTTGGTTTAGTCATTTATCATGAATGTTATGGTCGATTGAAATTTCAAAATATTCGCAATGAGCTTTCTGAAATAATATTGTGGGACTGCGCTGCCGCGCGTCCCACGATACGTTTCAAACGAACGATTTGGGGTTGGTACGGTATTATTGCAAAATACGTGTACGATAAAAGTTACAGTATACCATGCAGAAACCTGAGGTCTTTTTGAAAAAAAATGTTTTGCCGTGATTTTATACTTTGTTGATGTGGTCATTTTTTGACAATCACAGATCATGAAGAATCACTTCAGGTAATTTGCTAATTGCTATTGCGCTTGCTAGAGATAAATTCCGGGCCAAAATCCAACGGGCCGCAATTGAGACATGCTCCAAACGGCTAAACAAGCACACAAGCACACGTATTTCAAAAACACGTGATTTTTAAGTCGCGTAATTGAATACACCGTGATTTTGTAGGCTCGCAGAAAAGGACCACTGATTTTGCATGCGTTTTTCAAAAACCCGCTATTCTTCAAGAATGCCAACGACTGAAGGACAGAAGCATAACAAACGGTTATGACACAGAACACAATTACAAATACCGTATTACCTCTATTAACCCCCCAAAATTAAACCCCCCCCCCAAAAAAAATAAACCCACACCCCCTCGACAAGTTTCCAAATAACCCCCCCCCCCAAAAATAATCTCCCATGGGGGATTATTGGAAACCTGTTTGAAACACATACCCAGCGAATTCAGTGGCTGGTTGCAGTGAAAATGATGAAATTGTGCCACCAAAGGCCCCAAATGGATGAGTTAATGGTAATTTCATTACAAAAGGCTGTTGTAAAAGGAAATTTCTATGTACAATGTAGAGTAGAAGTTTCTGCGACTTCCTTCCTGCCATGGAAGGTATTTTTGCCATTTTGCCCACCCCTAAAAATGGTTTCCAAATAAACCCCCCCAAAAAAAACCCCACCCCCAGAAGTCGCTGAAGAAATAAACCCCCATGGGGGTTTATTAGAGGTAATACGGTATACGGGTGCGAGCCATTGTCTGTTGAGGCTGAATATAAACGATGTGAAACATCAACTAACAAGAGCTCTTTTCAAAGCAATTGAATTTGAGAATTTGTTTTACACAATGGCTATCGAATAAAAGCATGACATTTCTACATCTGTTATATTTGTGTTGCTCGCCCGTCAAATGAGCTTTCAGATCTGTTATAGAACGCTGACTGGAGCATGCATTGCGTGCAAGCGTACTCCGTTACTGTGTGTGCGTCACTGTGTGATAAACTTTTTTGCCATTGCGAATTGAAACTTAAACAAAGGTTTAAAAATTTAAGATCAGCAACCGCTTTTACGTTAAAATCGCTTTTGATTATAGAATCAACCCGGAACAATTCGACGGAAACGAGAACACGAGCAGGGGAAACGGTTCAAAATCTCGCCTGCAGCGCTGGGATCAGGAAATTAAAACGGCAACGTGAAACGGGCCATTATTTATGTCCCGGGACACCGGACACCTGTTCGGACACCTTTTAGTATGAGTGCTTCATGAATGTATTGCGAATCGACGTGCGTTGCCGCGTGCAACCTACGTAGCTCACCATGTCAATTGCTCTGATCATTTGTGAGCTGAACACGATTGCATTTGGTGGTGTTACTGCTGAGAGCATGAACGCAAACGAGCATGCGGTGGTCACTGGAAGCATGTAGTACAGTGGGTTGGTGTTCTTATGTGGCCGACAGACAGTCGTTCTGAATCCCGTGAGCAAAACAGTCGTGTCGGACAGACTAAGTCATACCTACGCACGAAATTCTAATTCGTGTGGGCACAAGTTTTCGTGCGTGCGCACGGACAACGTTCTACATCATGCGCGCAAAACAGTCGTTACGTGCGAACGACGGTCACGCGCACGAAATTCTAATTCGTTCAAGCGCTGAACGCCACGAGACAGATGCAGAGCAAAGAATAGCCGGAGTGGTGCATTCTGGTTGGCGTGATCATAGATCTGAAAACCTGCTGAAATGTGCGAAAATGGGCGAAAATGTTGAAAGCATGCCACGAAGCCGGCGACCATCGACGAATTGAAAGAAATGATCCGCTCCGGTGTTGAAACAATCAACAGCAATCAATCGCTCCATCAAAAAATGCTGCAGAGTTTTCCAGACCGCATGGCCGCTGTGATCGAGAATGTTTATGCTCTGCACCTTTTTCTGCAGGACAAAGTCCAAGTCCTTTATTGCAAGGGTATGCCTTCTCACCAGCAATTTTTATCAGCAAATAACCAGCCTATAGTCATTTTAGCATGTATTGTCTTTGGAAAACTCCTTTCATTCTTGACGCTGTTGCGAGCATGACAAAAATTTGGGTTGGAAGTTCAGTTACGGAATTTTAATTACACAAATTTATGAAAGTCAATAACAATTGTTTGACTGCAAAGTTGCATGTTAGACCTTTTAGTGTATGCTGCACTTGTCGTTCAACGATTCTAGTGCCGATCAACTGCTGTGCGTGCACTGACCGAGAACATAATTCCTTTTATAACAAAGTATGTTTTGTGGTGCACTGCAAATCGTGTTGCCCTTTAAAATCTTTGAAGTTTGTTGCGATTTCTATCCATGTGTGAGTGTGAGAGTCCAAAAATAAGTGTGATTTGGAAATACGCAACATTCAGAAATGTTAGTAAAAAGTGTCTCTATCGCGGTTATTGCTGGTGTGCTGAGTTCAACTCTTGGTCGTAGGGTTGCCACAAAACGTGTCTCGTTTAGCTGTCGTAT
>JASANC010002291.1:0-16211 GCA_030248135.1 Theristus sp. LFF4_11 | reverse complement strand
ACAAAATCAACAAATGCAAAAGGAACCGCCGTTGTTCATGCGACCGGCACAAAACGTCCTTCCGAAACCAGACAGAATTCAGGCGAACGGACAGCCGATTCAGCCTTCACAGTTTCAACGTCCAAAAGCCGACTTGAAAGCGCGTCCAAAATCGTTGTATGACATGCCAGCCGAAAAACATCAATCTCAGAATAACCAAGTGCCACCGGCAACGCCGAAGGACGACCCGGAGACGATCGCTCGAACGCTCGCAAAATCGGCGTACCTGGCCGAGCAACTGGTCGAGTCCGGCGACGCGGCGCTCGAGCGCAAGGACCTGCAAACAGCGGTGAGTTGCTACTCACGCGCCATCTGCCTGGCGCCCGACAATTCGCCGCAGCTGTCGGCTGCACTGGCGCAACGTGCGCTGATCGCATACTACGCCGAGGAGTGGCAGTGCTGCAGCACGGACATCGAACGGGCGCTGAAGATACTCGGCCCCGCCAACCACGTGCACGTGCCGCTCTGGGTCGACATGCAGAAAGAGACGCACGCGAAGGCGGAGGCCGAACTGATGCGCAAACAGGCGCAACTGTACCCGGAGCAGAACATCTTTGAGTTTTTGCACCCGCGTGTTCCCTGGATGTCGTCCGCCGTTCGAATTCAGTACGACAGCGCTGGTAAGCGAGGTCGCCATTTGGTGGCGCAGAAGGGCATACCAAAAGGCGCCGTCGTCATCCGCGAATACGCGTACGTTTGGTTCATCGACGAAGAATACGCGATGCACCTCTGCCAGTACTGTGCGAAGACGCTCAGCGCTGACTGGATTCCGTGCGCCGAGTGTTCGAGAAACGACATTCGCTTCTGTTCACCGGCGTGTCGTTTGTTCGCCTGGGAGGAGTTCCATCGGTTCGAGTGCCTTCCGGAGGATTGTCTGCCTGACATACACCCGTTGTTCGAAGACAATCCTGGTCTGGACAGAATGGCACGACGAATACTCGTGCACCTCGATCCGATCGACGTCAACCGGTGGGCGGCGCAGTTGAGCGTCATCAATCATAAATTTGGCGCTGGTCAAACCGACCATTATGGCGCGAACCTTCGATCGGTCATGTCGCTGCTGAATGTGCACGATGAGCCTGATGAGGCTGACTGGGGCGATGAGCCGCTGCCGTCTGTCTTGACAAAAGTACGTTTTCAAAAGTTTGAAGTTGCAAAATGCGAAAATGTGTTCACTTGTTTTTTTTTCAGCGTGTTCAAAGAACCTGAAACGCCGAAAGGTTCATTGCAATTTGCAGGTGAGGCCAACGGAGATCAAGGATGCAACGTACTCCACAAACGCCATGAAGATTCTTCGACAGCTGCGTCTGCGCATGATTGCCAACGCGATCTCGCTGCAAATCGGTTCGTTTTTTGACAGCGCTGTGTAAGCAGCAGTTTTCTTTTAATCCACCGGATTGTCCAATAATCCAAATCTTCAATTGCGAGCGAACTGATTTACAAACCGGGCCATTTCTCAGCGACCGAGAACGACACGTACCACATGATTGAGCCGAAAGGCAGCGCCCTCTACCCGACAGCAGCGTTGATCAATCACTCTTGTCTGCCGAACCTTCGTCGCAACTTTGTTGGCAACGTGCTTGAGATTCGAACGACGACCGAGGTTCGAGCGGGCGACGAACTCTGCGTCTCATACGGCGCCTTGTTTGGCAGAGCACCGCGCGCTCAGAGACAGCGCATTCTGGCAGACAACTTCGGCTTCACTTGCACGTGCATTGCGTGCACCGACGCTGACTTCTTGGCCATGGAGAACGACATGTTTGCTGCTCCGGGACAGGTGAATTGCTGTTTTTAGTCGCATTGCGTGGAAAACAATCCAGGCTCAATTGAAATAAAAAAATACAAGCAATTTTTCAGAAGAACTACGGTCGCAGCATCGAACGAATGAAAGAACGCATTCTCGAGGCTGAGGCAGTCATGACAACGGCGCGAAAGCGAGCGATGAAGACGTTGAGCGATGTGCTCGAGCTGGCACACGAGTATTTTGGGCCGGACAGTTATCTGCTGTTGGACTATTTGATTCCAGTGATTGAAATGTGCGACGCCGCCAAGGAGCTTGACCGACGCAACGATCTGATCGTTGAGCTTTGCCGTCTGTTGATTGTCTTCTTTGGGCCACAAATGGCAAGCGACTGGTACAAGTGGCACATGAAGAAACTGGACCCGAAGTATTTCGATATGTGTTTCAAGCAAATGATCGAACTTCCGGAGTATCGTGAGATAGCGCTTGTTTTAAAATAATGTTCTCTTCGTGTTTGCTTCTTTCTTGAAAAACAACTTTCGTCTTCATTTTTGCGTTGGTTTTTTATCTTGTTTATTCAATAACTTTTTGCCTGATTGCTTGGCATTCGTATTGAATTTGAAGTTGTTCAGTGACTTGACGCCAACTTATTGTGTGATTTTCAAAAAAAAGTCAATCAACTTCACATCAAAGGAGCTGAGTGTCGCCGAGGCTGCAGCTTGGATGACAATGGCATTGTTTCTGACTGTGCGCCAGGTTGCAGCATCCCAACGAAGGTGTAGTAACGGTTGTGTTCAGCATTCTGGCACACCACGCGTTGCAGTAAAAGTTGGCTTGCACAACACAACCGCCCGGCCACGCACGGCCGCTTGAGTGCCATTTCAGGCAAAGATTTTTGCACCGTGGCAACCGTTGATCCCCGTGGAACTCTGCGTTGGCTGCAGAGTCGTTGAGTCGCTGGATGTGTGTCTCGTTTCGTTTGCAGCAGTGTGCGAACAGCTTCCGTTCGTTCGCAGGCACACATCGCGCACTGTTCGGACAGAAACTCGGCTGGCAGCTGGATCCGAACAGTGCAATCACCATGCCGGACGCAGCGTGCGTCACCACGGCTTCGTCTCTGTCGCACTTGGGCTGGTGACTTTGCTGGTACAAACCTGAAAAAAACAGTTTTGTGCAAACTTTGATCAGCAAAACCTGTCAAAATGCATTGACGTCTTTGGATGACAATCAGCCGTTGTGAACACGTTTGGGAATTTTCCGGGACAGCGTGCCTTTTGTGGGTGTGGTGGTGTAGTGCCGATTGTGCTCGGCGCTGCTTTGCGTGAACACGAGTTCTCGTGGTTCTGAAACTTTCCGAACTTGTTCTTAGTGAATCGACGTTTTTTCTGTCATCAATTGCTATTTGTGTTCGTCTCGAATGTTTTCGCAAGCAAGATTACAGCTTTAGTTGCAGACAAATGGAACTGAAAAAAAACAAGATTTACTTTCAACGGTGGCGTTGCAGCAGAGTGCGTGCCGCTCCTGTGGCGTGCATTCGTAGCCTTTGGGGCATCGCTGAACGATTGCAGATTTTTTCACAGCTGCGCAAATTATTGGTTTGCCGCTGGTCGCGTTCACTGCGGGCTGCACATGTCCGTGGCATGGCTCAAAGTTGTCTGCAAGAGTTTTGTTTTTATGTTGTCGAGTTCTTTTTAGTTGTTTCATAATTTCCATCATTGTTCGGCATCAGCGCCCTGAATAGTTGAACAGTTGAAGGGTCTTTTTTTGGACTGAACAGAAATGAACAGTGGAATTCACTGTTCAAAATACTGTTCACCATTCACTTTTCACTGTTCACTATTCACTTTATGGAACCCGTTTTTTGGGCTGAAAACTGAAAAAGTAAATAAAAATGTTCAACTATTCAACAATTCAATTTTCGTAGAACTGGCCATAGATGATGCAACTGATTGCTTAAATCGGTGAAATGTTCACATTGATCTGGATGCCGTCAATGCGGTCAACACAAAACGTGTTTCCACCCAACCGCTTTATAGACTGGCGACAACAACGAGAAAAAAAGAATTCCCACTTCCGTAACAACCTATGGCCAATCAGGAACGAGTAGCTAAACTTCTGACGTTAAGTGACATGTCCTACACATTTTGTTATAGGCAGCGCTTAGGGTTATCGCGCATCATTTATGTATAAGGCAAACCACAAGCATCATCACACGGTTTTTATTCAGACGAAATTTGTGCACGTGACCAATTTTCTGCGTATGAACTCACTGGAGGCACAGGCAAAGTAGCAATCCGTCCAAGTTTCGTATTGATTTTGCCGATCAGGCTCCGCAACGAGTTTCTCGGATGAATGTCTCATGATGCAAAAACGCAGACTGCGGTAACTGATTGGTTGATTGCTTTATTTTGAAATGAACATAACAACAACAGTTGAGACTGAGCAACCCTGTGACGTGCAACGGTTGGGTTGGTCGCTGTGGGTCGAACCGATGTGCGGTTCAGTGGATTGCTGCGTACATTTAATCATTAATATAAAAGGAGGAATATGGCCTTGTGTAAGCAGTGAAAGACTTGGCTCGACAACGCTTTTCAAGTATCTGATGTGGTACACACGGATACAAGTACATAAGAGTCATATTTTTGCGCCGTTTATTTATGATTTCGGTTGCACATGGCAACCCTCGTACTTTGTATTGTAGACAAATGACCTTTCACATTTGCGGATTTCGGGCATTTAGCGACCACTAAAACTACTAAAATAACAATCAGACTTTAGCTCGCTGACACTGGTTTGTTCAGGACAAATTGTATCGCAGAAGCATTGCGCAACGCAAGGTCTCCTGTGGCAAAGGCAATGACTCACGGGACAGACGGTTTATCCTGCCACACTAGTTGAAGGTGACACCGGTAAAAAAGGTGAAAATCAACGGAAGACAACTCCTTTTTGTCACTGGTGCTGGTGTGTACACAGCGGTGCGTACGTTAACAACAACGAAAAAGCTACATGCAACAATGTTTTGCAATCTCTAATTTTTCTGTTTTTGCACAGAATTTACAGAATTTCCCACATGGCGTGATTTTAGATTAAATCGAAGAGAACAATTAAAAAATAACTTCAAAGTTTTACGCTTTTCAGCAAAACGAAAACGAAAACGAAAACTTTCGGATTCGCTGCTCTCCGGGGATATAGCGACCGCAGGCCACCGAAACCGAAATCGGGCTAAGATCACTGGTGCCCCCAGGACAGAGCGGGGCTTAGAGGCTGCCCCCTCACATGCCGAGGGTATTGGTTCCACGGGATGGTGAGCCGTCCATTCCCCAATCCCACCGGAGTTTGGTACCTTCGGGTTTCCGGAATCGGTGGGGGGCGTGCTTCAAAAAACAAACAAACAAACGCGGCGCAAAAATATGACCCTTATGTACTTGTATCCGTGTGTACCACATCAGATACTTGAAAAGCGTTGTCGAGCCAAGTCTTTCACTGCTTACACAAGGCCATATTCCTCCTTTTATATGCGTCTCACGCATTTTTAGATAATATTCTGACTTTTACATAAGCCCCGAAGGTCGGACCAAAATCACAATTCGTTGGTCACACATTCTTCTAAACCCCGGACAACTCAGGTTTTTCATTTTTCGTTTTTAGGCCGATTTCTCCTATGCCATTTCTACGGCCGATTCCCCAAAATCGTCACGATTCAGTACCTAGAATCGCTCACAAAAGAAAAACTGACCCAAAAGCCGTGATCGGCGTAATGAATTACCATGGAAAACACCGTTTTCTTGTTTTTCATTTCTGGACCGGTTTCGCTAAATTCCACGGCCGATTCACCATAAATCGTCACGATTCAGTATCTAGAGTTGCTCATACAAGAAAACTAACCCAAAATCCGTGATCAGCACATTGAATTACCCTGGAAAAACCGTTTTCTCGTTTTTCATTTCTGGACCGATTTCGCCAATTTCCACGGCCGATTCGCCCGAAATCGTCACGATTCAGTATCTAAAGTTGCTCACGTAAGAAAACTAACCCAAAATTTGTGATCAGCGGATTGAATTACCCTGGAAAACACCCTTTTCTTGTTTTTCGTTCCTGGACCAATTTCGCCAACTTCCACGGCCGATTCGCCCGAAATCGTCACGATTCAGCATCTAGAGTTGCTCACGTAAGAAAACTAACCCAAAATTCGTGATCAGCGCATTGAATTACCCTGGAAAACACCCTTTTCTTGTTTTTCGTTTCTGGACCGATTTCGCCAACTTCCACGGCCGATTCGCCCGAAATCGTCACGATTCAGCATCTAGAGTTGCTCACGTAAGAAAACTAACCCAAAATCCGTGATCAGCGCATTGAATTACCCTGGAAAACACGCTTTTCTTGTTTTTCGTTTCTGGACCGATTTCGCCAACTTCCACGCCCGATTCGCCCGAAATCGTCACGATTCAGCGTCTAGAGTTGCTCACGTAAGAAAACTAACCCAAAATCCGTGATCAGCACATTGAATTACCCTGGAAAAACCGTTTTCTCGTTTTTCGTTCCTGGACCAATTTCGCCAACTTCCACGGCCGATTCGCCCGAAATCGTCACGATTCAGCATCTAGAGTTGCTCACGTAAGAAAACTAACCCAAAATTCGTGATCAGCGCATTGAATTACCCTGGAAAACACCCTTTTCTTGTTTTTCGTTTCTGGACCGATTTCGCCAACTTCCACGGCCGATTCGCCCGAAATCGTCACGATTCAGCATCTAGAGTTGCTCACGTAAGAAAACTAACCCAAAATCCGTGATCAGCGCATTGAATTACCCTGGAAAACACGCTTTTCTTGTTTTTCGTTTCTGGACCGATTTCGCCAACTTCCACGCCCGATTCGCCCGAAATCGTCACGATTCAGCGTCTAGAGTTGCTCACGTAAGAAAACTAACCCAAAATTCGTGATCAGCGCATTGAATTACCCTGGAAAACACCCTTTTCTTGTTTTTCGTTTCTGGACCGATTTCGCCAACTTCCACGGCCGATTCGCCCGAAATCGTCACGATTCAGCATCTAGAGTTGCTCACGTAAGAAAACTAACCCAAAATTCGTGATCAGCGCATTGAATTACCCTGGAAAACACCCTTTTCTTGTTTTTCGTTTCTGGACCGATTTCGCCAATTTCCACGGCCGATTCGCCCGAAATCGTCACGATTCAGCATCTAGAGTTGCTCGCGTAAGAAAACTAACCCAAAATTCGTGATCAGCGCATTGAATAACCCTGGAAAACACCCTTTTCATGTTTTTCGTTTCTGGACCGATTTCGCCAACTTCCACGGCCGATTCGCCCGAAATCGTCACGATTCAGCATCTAGAGTTGCTCACGTAAGAAAACTATCCCAAAATCCGTGATCAGCGTATTGAATTCCTACGGACTAAACATTTCTGCTATTTTTCGTAGCTCAGACAAAATTTGTAAGACTGAAAAAATGATACCCAGTCAAAATGCTACGAATTTTCAAAAAATGCACAATTTTGACCCAAAAAATGCCCGGGCAAAAAATAAACAAAATTTTCAAAATCTACGGATGAATTTACCCGAGGAAAAATTCTTGTTCAACTGTGAAAGTGTCCCAGCTAAAAATTGAAAGGGCGAACACTTAAAACCAGGTGACAACCCTGCCAACTTTCAAAAAAGCCCAATATTTACCCCAAAAAGGGGTCGGGGCAAAAAATTAACTCATTTTTCCAAATCTACGGATGAAATTACCCTAGGAAACATTTTTCTTCAACTGTGAAAGTGTCCCAGCTAAAAATTGAAAGGGCGAACACTTGAAACCCGGTGAAAACGCTGCGAACTTTCAAAAATGCCCAAATTTTTACCCAAAAAAGTGGTCGGGGCAAAAAATTAACCCATTTTTCCAAATCTACGGATGAAATTACCCCAGGAAACATTCTTGCTAGACTGTGAACGTGTCGCAGGTAAAAACTGAAAGCGCGAACACATGTTGATTACATACCAGAAAAAAAAAGAGATAGAAAAATAAGTAACACTGTTTTCAGAATAGGTTTTTCGTGTCTACAGCGTATGAAAAGTAGTCGGAAAAAAATTTTTTCGCGGCTCCAAGCACAACTTTGGGTGTTCGTTTCGTGTGCACAGAACCAAGTTTGTGGCTTATACTATGCTCGCTGGAGGAAGCGAGCAAATTTGAAAAACGCGCGCGAGAGGATAACGGCTCATATAATGCGTGATGCGCTGTCCGCTCGCTGACGCTCGCTCGCGCATCCGCATGATAAAACACCAATAAGATGATGTTGAACAAAAATAGTGTTGCATCGCGAGACATATGTCATCCGAGAACATTTCCATTCGACGGTGCACACGGCTTGAACGCGAGACACTCGCGACGTGTGTCATCGTAGAACCATCGTACGTCTCGCTCGTACCCACGGCGGCATTTCACCGACGGTCGTCCCACCAGCTCGCAACGGTCGTCGTCTTGTTGCGATACAGTAACCTTCGAGTCAAACATTGGCGTGGCCGACGTGCTCGCTTCGGCGCTCTGTGAAACATTCCACAACACACTGACTGGCCGAGATACTGGCCAACTAGCGCAGTGAACTGTGTTTACTGACAAATTGGTCAGAATATTGGTCCGTTTTTTAGATTGGTTGGTGTGGTGCCGGGTATCCCAAAAATAGCAGGTAACCACATTATACTAAAAATGGAAACAATCGTGAACACGAAAAATCATTCGAACAGCAGCAACAAAATAAACGGACGCATTTCAGGCGATCCCAGGTGCGTCGACAGGCTGGTTTATTAATGCAGCGCTGAAGCCTGTTGCAGTGCCTTTGCCTCTCATCAGCCAAACTCAATTGTTTCGCAAATATTATGAAAACACACACGTTTATATACCGCTTTTGCATGGCTTTGAAACGATTGCAGCGTTATTTGGTTTTATTGTAATACTTTGATTTTAAACGTCGTTATAAAAACGATTGCTAAAACAGACAACTTAGAGAATGTGACTGACACAGGCGAACACAAGTCATCATTGAAACTGTTGATCATTGCGTCAACGTGTAAAAACGATTCATGTGAATTATTTTCAAAACGAGCCAATAATCAATTTGATCAGCGTTGTAACTTCGGCGTATAATAAACAAAAAACGTGTTCATCGAAAATTTTGTTTATCACTTGTCGTTTGACAAACTGCTTGAGTATACGATCACACTGGGAAAAATGTTCCGATTGCTTCGATTTTTCTGCATCTCCTAACCTTTTTTAGCTTCAATGAAAAAATCAGAAGCTGCAATTTTTGTTTCACTTTTTTCAACTCAAAATTTTGTTACTGTGATCGTTGACTGTTTTTCTTTGTAATTTCGCTAAAAAATTTTCTACTTGTCACTCTTCCGGATCTCACAAGCAATCATTTTTCGTTGAAAATCGCCAGATCATTCAAATGCTTAGAATTTGTGAAAATCCTTCATAACGGTTAAATAAAGTTTTGTGTGTTAAGAGTGACATGTAGGCTAGCCGTGCTTTGGTAAAAGGGATTAGCTGATCACACGAATTAGTCAGAGTCGCACCACCTGATGCGGTCACACTAGTCGCACATCGCATTCACAACAAATTTTTATTAATTCCTTTCAACTAGTTTTAAATTCCACTTTCACCCATCCGTCCGCAAACAAATAACAAAACAAAAATTGAGAAACCTTTGTCGCAATCGTGAAAACTCGAGGTATGCAATGATAAAATACGCTAACACTTAGAACGCCTTATACTCAGCAAAGTACTCATCAGAATTAGCATTTCTCACTATTCTGTTGAGCTGCCAAATGAAAGTTCAACAAATTTATTGAGTACTTTGTCGAGTAGGCATGCACAGTGAAACTGTATTGCCTGAATCACGTACACCGCCGCACGTTCGGCCGTCGGTCGCAGCGACATCGGTTCGTCGTTGACTGACAGCAGCCGGACTGGTTGCTGCGGTGCTGCCGCCTGCACCAGTGGAGGCAGCGCGACGCCTGGTGCCGCAGACAGGCCGTCTGGTACGATCGCAGCGACCGGGGACACCGGAGGCCGCAGCTGCCTGCGCCGATCGCGACCGACTCAGTCGGCAGGCTCAGTTGCTGCTTGGCCACTGCGAACGTCTGAAACAACGCCGCACCGGTGGGCGTGCGCGCGTGCTCATCGTGCAGGGGGTACTCGTAGTCGTAGTAGTCATCGTCGTCGTCATCGTCTGATTGCGGCTCACTTGCACCGCTGTTGTGCTGATAATTGTTGTCTTCGGTGCTCGCCAACTGAACCTGATCGAGTTGGAATGCTTGCGACGGCCGTGAGGTCCAATGTTTTTGAGATGGTATCGGTGGAAGATCAACCGGACTTGCAATGGTCGCAGTGAATTGGCTTGTGCTGGTCGTTCTAACCGATGCAGTCGTGGACGTGCTTGTTGTTGTCGGTGTAGCTGCACAGCAGTACGCAAGCAGCGTAACGCCGGGACTCGGCGGCACGCAACGAGTGTTCTGAGGGCAGAATCGATGTTGGCCGGCGCAGTCGGCACCGAACAGCGGCAGCGTCGTCTGTGCCACCCTGTGCATCACCACTTGCTCGCTGGCATTCGCGCATTCCGGCATGTGGCTGCGGTAGTACAGGTCTGCAAAGTGTCGCAAAGTGGCTCTGTCCATTGAAACTGTCTTGACTGAATGCAAACTGAAAAACACAGACTCTGCACTGTTTCGTTGCAGCAGACTGCGTAGCCTCCGTACGGTGTGCACGTGTAGCCACCGGGGCAGCCGTGTGCGCCGTAGACCGTCGGCTCTTCTCTGCACGTCACCAGTCGGCCGCTTGGCAGCTTGAACGGTGGCTCGTTGCCGTGACACAGCTCTCGTCCACCTTTACAAGACTGTTCAACTCTCAAGCGGATTGTGTTTGATTGTGCAGTGAACTTGCCGGGTTTCTTTTTTGTTTCAACTGTTCTTCCGGGTTGTAATAGAACCATAACCTTTCCACTAACCAAACCATTGTGCAATAAGGGCGACCATATTGCAACGCTCTTTTCAAGATGCAAAGCTGCAACTGAACGAGTTCTGAACAAACCGGCACACGCGGTGTGACACTCCAACCACGAGGAATATTGATTCGAGTATTGTCGCATCCAGTGATCATCTGTCTCACAGGTTGTCCATCTGAACGCCAAACATTCGCCAAGCGTGTCATCGTGGTACCAATACAGTTGTTCGTGTTCTAGAGGTATCGAACCATCCACGCAACCCCGGCGATTGTTTGGTGGACGGCCTGCCAATTGGCAACGCAGCAACTCCGGCGACTCGATTGAAATTGGCGTGCTTCTGGTGGTTTGCACGGTTGTTGTAGCTGGTGCAGCTGTAGACGTGGCAGTTGTTGGTGGCGACGTTGTTGTCGTCAATGTTGGTTGTTTCTCTGTTGGCAAGGTCGTAAATTGAAGGTGAAACTCGTTGGCCGCGCTCGGAGTTGTTGGATTCTTCGGGGGTTGATGCATTTTCTGCAAGAATCAATCAATTAGTTGCAGTATTCATTGCAAGGATTCAATTTTAGAACACAATGATTGACCGAATGCGAATGTGTTGAATAAAAATGCTGCGTCATTCGTGAGTTGCCCCCAGCAAACGCACGTCTGTGTCGACACACACCAGCGCGTTCCACCGTTTGCACACCGTGCTGTTCTGGAATGCACGCCGGGAGCACTGCGACGGCTTACGGCACTTCGACGATCGCACTGCACCAACATTTTTTGTGTGGTCAGCACAATCAATTGGTTGCCTTCTTATCTCCGTTAATCTGTTCTCTTTTCCTCTCCTCAGTTTCCTACCCTCCTATCTTTCATTTTCTTTCAACCTCACCTTTCCTGCCCTCTCACCTTGCTTCCTTCCACTGAGCATATTGAGCCTTACCAGGTCTCGTGTCCGTGCCCGTCGTCGCCGGGGTGACTTTCTTGCGATCATCACACGAGTACAACCGATGTACCAAGTCGCTGCCAGGACAACATCATTGTACGTTACAACTGACACCGGTGACTTATAGAAACGTGTCACACCTAAATGGCGTCATGTGCTTTGAAAACGCCTGTCTCTTATGTAGCCACCAGACCAGAATGGCAAGTTTAGTTCATTCCTTCACCAACATTTTTGTTACAGTACGGCCAAATAAATAAGGCAGTCCTTGTATTCACCATCAAGACGAGATAAGTCGCAGACTGGGAGTTGTCTTTTTCAAGAAAGCCAATATAAATCCCAATGGTGCGTGCGAGGGAGAAAGAATGAACAAAACAAGCACGAAGAATCATTTAGTTTAAAAAACACGTCACCTTTGACACATAACTGGGTTTCTAAGCGTCCTTTTGTTTTCATTCAAATTTCGCGCGCTCCTTGCACCCTGAAAAAAAGCTGCCATGTTTACCGGTCATTCCGCATGTGTATGGATGACCAACGAGCGCATGACATCATTTCAGTCAGACACGTTCGAAAAAATCGGCCATACACAAGCTGAATGAGTTGAACCCAACGTCAAAATCAGAATACTGACAACTTGTTTCAGAAATCAGACAAAGCGAACTACGAGAAGTACGAGCGTCTGATTGTGCGAACATTCGGCATTGGCTACGATTATGATTCTCTGCTGCACTACGGGTCTGATGCAGCACGCAACTCGACGGCCAGAGGGAGCGTGCTCTGGGCGCTCAGCGGCACGTCCGTCGGCCAAGAGGACAGACTCAGTGCAAAGGACAGGCAGCGACTGAATCGGTTGTACTCGTGTGATGATCGCAAGAAAGTCACCCCGGCGACGACGGGCACGGACACGAGACCTGGTAAGGCTCAATATGCTCAGTGGAAGGAAGCAAGGTGAGAGGGCAGGAAAGGTGAGGTTGAAAGAAAATGAAAGATAGGAGGGTAGGAAACTGAGGAGAGGAAAAGAGAACAGATTAACGGAGATAAGAAGGCAACCAATTGATTGTGCTGACCACACAAAAAATGTTGGTGCAGTGCGATCGTCGAAGTGCCGTAAGCCGTCGCAGTGCTCCCGGCGTGCATTCCAGAACAGCACGGTGTGCAAACGGTGGAACGCGCTGGTGTGTGTCGACACAGACGTGCGTTTGCTGGGGGCAACTCACGAATGACGCAGCATTTTTATTCAACACATTCGCATTCGGTCAATCATTGTGTTCTAAAATTGAATCCTTGCAATGAATACTGCAACTAATTGATTGATTCTTGCAGAAAATGCATCAACCCCCGAAGAATCCAACAACTCCGAGCGCGGCCAACGAGTTTCACCTTCAATTTACGACCTTGCCAACAGAGAAACAACCAACATTGACGACAACAACGTCGCCACCAACAACTGCCACGTCTACAGCTGCACCAGCTACAACAACCGTGCAAACCACCAGAAGCACGCCAATTTCAATCGAGTCGCCGGAGTTGCTGCGTTGCCAATTGGCAGGCCGTCCACCAAACAATCGCCGGGGTTGCGTGGATGGTTCGATACCTCTAGAACACGAACAACTGTATTGGTACCACGATGACACGCTTGGCGAATGTTTGGCGTTCAGATGGACAACCTGTGAGACAGATGATCACTGGATGCGACAATACTCGAATCAATATTCCTCGTGGTTGGAGTGTCACACCGCGTGTGCCGGTTTGTTCAGAACTCGTTCAGTTGCAGCTTTGCATCTTGAAAAGAGCGTTGCAATATGGTCGCCCTTATTGCACAATGGTTTGGTTAGTGGAAAGGTTATGGTTCTATTACAACCCGGAAGAACAGTTGAAACAAAAAGAAACCCGGCAAGTTCACTGCACAATCAAACACAATCCGCTTGAGAGTTGAACAGTCTTGTAAAGGTGGACGAGAGCTGTGTCACGGCAACGAGCCACCGTTCAAGCTGCCAAGCGGCCGACTGGTGACGTGCAGAGAAGAGCCGACGGTCTACGGCGCACACGGCTGCCCCGGTGGCTACACGTGCACACCGTACGGAGGCTACGCAGTCTGCTGCAACGAAACAGTGCAGAGTCTGTGTTTTCAGTTTGCATTCAGTCAAGACAGTTTCAATGGACAGAGCCACTTTGCGACACTTTGCAGACCTGTACTACCGCAGCCACATGCCGGAATGCGCGAATGCCAGCGAGCAAGTGGTGATGCACAGGGTGGCACAGACGACGCTGCCGCTGTTCGGTGCCGACTGCGCCGGCCAACATCGATTCTGCCCTCAGAACACTCGTTGCGTGCCGCCGAGTCCCGGCGTTACGCTGCTTGCGTACTGCTGTGCAGCTACACCGACAACAACAAGCACGTCCACGACTGCATCGGTTAGAACGACCAGCACAAGCCAATTCACTGCGACCATTGCAAGTCCGGTTGATCTTCCACCGATACCATCTCAAAAACATTGGACCTCACGGCCGTCGCAAGCATTCCAACTCGATCAGGTTCAGTTGGCGAGCACCGAAGACAACAATTATCAGCACAACAGCGGTGCAAGTGAGCCGCAATCAGACGATGACGACGACGATGACTACTACGACTACGAGTACCCCCTGCACGATGAGCACGCGCGCACGCCCACCGGTGCGGCGTTGTTTCAGACGTTCGCAGTGGCCAAGCAGCAACTGAGCCTGCCGACTGAGTCGGTCGCGATCGGCGCAGGCAGCTGCGGCCTCCGGTGTCCCCGGTCGCTGCGATCGTACCAGACGGCCTGTCTGCGGCACCAGGCGTCGCGCTGCCTCCACTGGTGCAGGCGGCAGCACCGCAGCAACCAGTCCGGCTGCTGTCAGTCAACGACGAACCGATGTCGCTGCGACCGACGGCCGAACGTGCGGCGGTGTACGTGATTCAGGCAATACAGTTTCACTGTGCATGCCTACTCGACAAAGTACTCAATAAATTTGTTGAACTTTCATTTGGCAGCTCAACAGAATAGTGAGAAATGCTAATTCTGATGAGTACTTTGCTGAGTATAAGGCGTTCTAAGTGTTAGCGTATTTTATCATTGCATACCTCGAGTTTTCACGATTGCGACAAAGGTTTCTCAATTTTTGTTTTGTTATTTGTTTGCGGACGGATGGGTGAAAGTGGAATTTAAAACTAGTTGAAAGGAATTAATAAAAATTTGTTGTGAATGCGATGTGCGACTAGTGTGACCGCATCAGGTGGTGCGACTCTGACTAATTCGTGTGATCAGCTAATCCCTTTTACCAAAGCACGGCTAGCCTACATGTCACTCTTAACACACAAAACTTTATTTAACCGTTATGAAGGATTTTCACAAATTCTAAGCATTTGAATGATCTGGCGATTTTCAACGAAAAATGATTGCTTGTGAGATCCGGAAGAGTGACAAGTAGAAAATTTTAGCGAAATTACAAAGAAAAACAGTCAACGATCACAGTAACAAAATTTTGAGTTGAAAAAAGTGAAACAAAAATTGCAGCTTCTGATTTTTTCATTGAAGCTAAAAAGGTTAGGAGATGCAGAAAAATCGAAGCAATCGGAACATTTTTCCCAGTGTGATCGTATACTCAAGCAGTTTGTCAAACGACAAGTGATAAACAAAATTTTCGATGAACACGTTTTTTGTTTATTATACGCCGAAGTTACAACGCTGATCAAATTGATTATTGGCTCGTGTTGAAAATAATTCACATGAATCGTTTTTACACGTTGACGCAATGATCAACAGTTTCAATGATGACTTGTGTTCACCTATGTCAGTCACATTCTCTAAGTTGTCAGTTTTAGCAATCGTTTTTATAACGACGTTTAAAATCAAAGTATTACAATAAAACCAAATAACGCTGCAATCGTTTCAAAGCCATGCAAAAGCGGTATATAAACGTATGTTTTCACTAATATTGCATGAAACAATTGGAGTTATTGGCTGATAAGAGGCAAAAGCACTACAACAGGCTACAGCCATGCATTATTAAACCAGTTTGTTGATCGCACTTAGGATCGCCTGAAATGCGTTCAGTGATGCAGTTGTTGCTAAGTTTGATCGATCTTTTGCTGTTCACGTATTGTTTCTATTTTTAGTATAATGTGGTTAGCCTGCTATTTTTGATACCCGGCACCACACCAACCAATTCTAAAAAACGGACCAATATTCTGACCAATTTGTCAGTAAACACAGTTCACTGCGCTAGTTGGCCAGTATCTCGGCCAGTCAGTGCGTTGTGGAATGTTTCACAGAGCGCCGAAGCGAGCACGTCGGCCACGCCAATGTTTGACTCGAAGGTTACTGTATCGCAACAAGACGACGACCGTTGCGAGCTGGTGGGACGACCGTCGGTGAAATGCCGCCGTGGGTACGAGCGAGACGTACGATGGTTCTACGATGACACACGTCGCGAGTGTCTCGCGTTCAAGCCGTGTGCACCGTCGAATGGAAATGTTCTCGGATGACATATGTCTC
>JASANC010002290.1:0-21621 GCA_030248135.1 Theristus sp. LFF4_11 | reverse complement strand
TAATACGTTTTTGTGTCACTGTTCAGATTCGTGCGGAACACGTTGCGCTGTGCAGTGCCATTGCGAACAGCAGCACATTGGTGCACGGACTGAGCGAGCTTGTCAAGAATCACCTCATTTCTGATAATCCAGCACCGAGCGGTCAATTTCGAATGCGCTGTCGCTTGTGTTGGCGACGGGAATGCAAAGACACAAGGAGACTCGTTTGCAAGGACGCATCCGCCTCGTGAAACGGCAAATACACTTTTAATCAGTAGTACACCTTTTCGTATTTTTTATGATGGTAGGCAAAAACGTCATTTTGATCAGTTTCAGTTTTGGTGTGATTGCGATACAGTGCACTGCCTTGCAATTCTTACATGTATGTACGTACATGGTTAACCAAACAAAGGGTTCCAAAACTTCAAAATGCTCTCATTGCTTGTGCTGAGATGTTTCGAGCTCAAAATTGGAACACTGTTAGAACACTGGGAGTTTAGGGTATGTTGACCCTATCTGCTGTAGTGACAGCAGAGCAGAATATCGGGAAAACATGAAAAATCGACAAATGTTGTGAAATGCAGATGGCTGATTTTAGCTGTAACAAATACAAAATGATGAACGTTGGTGATAACCTGAGTGTTCACAACACAAAAAAATGAGTACGCACAGATACCATGAGTTTGGAAATGCCAATGCCGAATTGCATTTGATCGGTTTTTAGTCCTCTGATGTTTCACTCTAAGTCTGAATGTGCGTGAGCGGTTCTGCTCAGACCAGATGCGAATTTATCTTTCAAATCCAAATTGTTTATTATCGCCTGGACGCAATCATTAAAAACAATGGCGCAAGTTCCGTAGTTCCGGAGTTCCGTAGTTGCGGAGTTCCGTAGTTCCGGAGTTCCGTAGTTCCGAAGTTCCGTAGTTCCGGAGTTCCGTAGTTCCGTAGTTCCGTAGTTCCGGAGTGCCGTATGTAGTTCCGGAGTTCCGGAGTTCCGGAGTTCCGTAGTTCCGGAGTTCCGTAGTTCCGGAGTTCCGTAGTTCCGGAGTTCCGGAGTTCCGTAGTTCCGGAATTCTGAAGTTCCGTAGTTCCGAAACTCCGTAGTTCGGTAGATCCGTAGTTCCGGAGTTCCGTAGTTGCGGAGTTCCGTAGTTCCGTAGTTACGGAGTTCCGTAGTTCCGAAGTTCCGTAGTTCCGTAGTTCCGAAGTTCCGTAGTTCCGTAGTTCCGGAGTTCCGTAGTTCCGTAGTTCCGTAGTTCCGTAGTTACGGAGTTCCATAGTCCCGTAGTTACGGAGTTCCATAGTTTTGTAGTTCCGCAGTTCCGGAGTTCCGTAGGTCCGTAGTACCGCAGTAACGTAGTTCCGGACTTCAGGACAACCAGACTTCCGGACTTCCGGGCTTCCGCCTTCCGGACATCCTGAATTCCGGACGTTTGGACTTTCGGACTTCGGGACTACCGGACTTCCGGACTATCGGACTTCCGGACTATCGGACTTCCGGACATCCGGACTTCCGGACATCCGGACTTCCGGACTATCGGACTTCCGGACATCCGGACTTCCGGACTTCTGGATTTCCTGACTACCGGACTTCCGGACCTCCGGACATCCAGTCTTCTGGACTTACGAACATCTTAACTTCCGTACTTTCGGACTTTCGGACCCGGACTTTCAAAAAATCATTATTCTAAACTTCTAGTTTTATCTAACTGAAGTAAAGCGCAGTTTTAATCGAAAGTTTGTTTTTATCGGTAACACAAATACAGTCGAACTCTCAAGTAGGGGAATCAGCTGATTGGTCGACCAAGCGGAGGCTGCTCAGGCTGCTTGCTCACACTCAGCACCCTTCTTTTTTCATAAATCTGGATTCTAAATCAAATTTTAAATCATAAGTTCCGAGCACAAGCCAATGAGAGCATTTTGAAGTTGGAACCTTTTTTGGTTTACCCTGTATTTAGAATGTTTGCTGTGGGTGCGGGTGACAATAAAATTGTGCTTTGTAATTACACTAGGCTTCAATGTCATGAGCTTCAAACACGTGTTTTTACCCCGTTTAATTTTATGTTTTTTTGGCTCTGATTGTTATAACCGTTGTACCTTTTCTAAAACGTCTCAGTTATACTGTATACCGTATTACCTCTATTAACCCCCCCCCAAAATTAAACCCCCCCCCAAAAAATAAACCCCCACCCCCTCGACAAGTTTCCAAATAATCCCCCCCCAAAAATAAACCCCCATGGGGGTTTACTAGAAACCTGTTTGAAACACATACCTAGCGAATTCAGTGGCTGAATGCAGTGACATTGGTGAAATTGTGCTACCAAAGGCCCCAACGGGATGAGTTAGTGGTAATTTCATTACAAAAGGCTGTTGTAAAAGGAAATTTCTATGTAGAGTAGAAGTTTCTGCGACTTGCTTCTTGCCATGGAAGGTATTTTTGCCATTTTGCCCACCCCTAAAAATGGTTTCCAAATAAACCCCCCCCAAAAAAAATAAACCCCCCCCCCAAAAATAAACCCCCACCACCAGAAGTCGCTGAAGAAATAAACCCCCATGGGGTTTATTAGAGGTAATACGGTATGCACGCAAATGAAAGGTTTGCTACTGGACATGCAATATTGTGAACCGTGTTTGCCAATGAATACTCCCTTCTCTGCCTGTCAGTGTCTGGCAGAGAACAGAAAATGAAATTACGGCGCAAAAAAGCGGGAAATTGATTTCTATCGGGCGAAAAGAGCGTTTTTGTTCTTTTTATTTCCAAATTGCATTCAATAATGTGCTCATAGTGCCTTCAAATTGACGAAAAACATATACAGCCAATGTAAGTGAAGCTGAGTGAAAAACAACCGACTTCATTTGCGATCGCTAGGAGATGTTTTTCCATCAGCGGAGTAACCAGCAACCCAAAAGCTGTCCAGTCTTGTTTTGACTTTCTCAACGCTTTTGTTCAACAATTCACCATTGTGAACATGTCGAGAAAATAAAAACCAATCGTTTCAAAAATTCAGTTCATTAGGTGCTACTTCATTTTTTACACACAAGCAATAATTTAGTTTTCGGCATAGCCCGCACGGAACCGGAAGCTGGGCACTGTCTTGGTTGAATTAGTTTTTTGTTGAGCTCTTGTAGGGCTTGGTCATATGTGCAATCGTAAACTAAACTGTATCACAACGTTGCTGATGGCAGTTTTACGACGGATTGTGGCAAGATGTGCACAAACAAACACTTTACGAGCGCATATTTGAGCCGCAAACCAATATTTTCTACCTCTTGATGAACAAATGATTTTTGTTTCGCTGTTTTCGAGCGAACACTTTCACGTTCGTACTTTTGCTAAAAAAACGTTGTTCCGCAGAAAAGTTAGGGCGGGTGCTGTCTGTTTCATATTTTCCATCAACTTTTCCAACCGCACCTTTTTCCTCGTGCTTTTGCCGCCCCACCGACGGCGTAAACGAACATGGCCATAATTCAAGTGGTAATTGCGTCGTTTTTTTCGTGGTGAATCGACGACGACGCTGCACTTGCACTGGCGCATTTTCAGACACACTCAATTATGGTTAGCATGCTTCTGAACACGAACCACGTGTGTTTTTTAGTCTATTCTGAGTGTTCGCAGCAGTGTTCTGCGGTGTTTTCTAGCGTACAATAATCGCTACTGTCTCGGTACAAGCTCAATCATTGTGCAACCCGTCTGCCGGTTGCTCTCTTCTTTCTTCGTGTCTAATCAGGTTCCCGCACGCATAAAGTGGTGCGTAACATGCATACTTTGAACATACTCTGGCACCCGTCTTTTGCACTACCACAAAGTTTTTTAGCCACTTAAAGTTGCTTTGAGTAAAGTTGAACAAAAAATGTACCTTGCGATAAGAAAGCCCGTTAACACCCGAATCAAACAGAATGGTCTCTTTTTCTGTAGTCTGTAGAACTTATGTCGTTCTCCGCTTCCGCAGCAGCAGTGAATGTTTTTTATGAGCGTAATAATGAAGCACTTTTTAGGACTCACTTGGAGCGCGTTTTTTGCAGAGAGACTGTCTGAGTGGCGCATGCAGAAAGCCAGCCGTCCAGAGTGAACAAGATAGATCGAAGAAAAACTTCTTGCCCGGATACGGCAATAGAGCAGACTCAGAGGGTGATCCAGATATTACTTGGCATCGCCGTAGTACGCTACACACACACACAAGTTTTTGCTCATACAAACTACCAAGGGAGCTTATTTTGCATGCTTCTTTGCAGTGCGCAGTCAAATGCAAGCGGCCAATGGGCATACAGTGCACTCACTTGCCTTTGTGCACAATTCAACTTTCGTGTCATGCTTCTTACGCTATTTTTCTCCTCTTCGCATAGTATTATAGTTGTTTTTTATGTTTATTTATTCATTGAATTTGCGCCATGCGCGATAGTTTACCAAGAAAATTCCGTTTGTCCGTTTATGTGTGTGTGAGCGAATAAAAGTTGCAATATGCCATTCCACGTTTGCATTTGGATATCATCTGTATTTACATGGCCAAATATGATGCACATAAATTTCGATCTTTGTATCTCTGTCGAAAACTACATCTACGCAGTGTATGTACGCATGTATGTATGTATGTATCTATGTATGTATGTATGTATGTATGATCTATCATTTATAGGTCCGTTTGGCGCCTAGGCGACATCACAAAAAGTTTTAGTTTTTACCACTGCATCCGTATCGGTGGTTCTCATTCGATTTGCCGCGTACGTAATGGGTGGTCTGAGAATGTGTTGATTGTTTCATTGGTTTCATTTGTATCAGGCTTTTTTGTCTTTTTTGTCTTTTTTATTTCTGCTTTCTGCCTTCTGAGTCTGTCTTCTTTTTCATTTTTCCACAAGCCTTACTGGCAGTCACTATTTTTTTGAAACTTATTGAACCATTATTGACAGAAAAAACTCTGAACCAGGACAGTTCGTGCGTCATTTGTCAAGGAAACTTATAAATTATTAACAAAAGCAATCTCATTTGCACAGGTCATAAAGCTCGGTAGAGTCATAGTGTCAGTTTGGCTGGCGATTTTGTGCGTGCCAGAGAACGAACGCATCAGAAGTCGCAGAACAAAACCGTCAATTCGCATTGGCATGACACGTGACACCTATTTCATGATGGACGCACATGGACCGTAGCAAAAAGTGCATCATCAACAGTGATGACAGCAGCGAAAACGAAACTCGAGTCGTGGCCTTTGATGAACAAAGAACAAACATGAAAACCGAACAACTGCAACACCAGAGAAATACGACGACTGGCTAGAGGTGATCATCACAGACGTAATGATCGCAGCGTCTTCTCATGGGAGGCCCAGTACACTTTCTTTGGTTTAGTTTCTAACGGTGAAGTTTAGTTTGCTTCAAAACAACGGAGTTTCTTAACGACAGACATTGCACGGTTCTTTTGAGTGAGTGCATTGATGAGCTCACTGGTGTGCGCCTTGCAACGGGCATGCAGCGAACCTCCGTGCGTGATGACGTCATTGCGGCCACGTCACTTCACGAATCGTCTTTGCGACTACAACGGAACGCTGCAGCTGCTCGACAGGGAGACGCTCATCGAAAAATGCATAGAGATCGCGTCGCAGCTGTTGAAGATGCCCACTGGCGACTTGCAGGGCGGTCAGCAATAAAACACGCTTTCAGTTTGCGGTGGTTTTCAGCCAGAGATGTCAGCACGCTAAGAAAACATGTCCAGAGAAATGTCCGATGTCCTGTCCGTTTGGGTGTCCCGCGCGGTGTCTGTGTTCCAGAAGTAAAAATGGGCCGAAAGTGTCGCGTGTGTGCTGCCTCTTTTATTCTCAAGGCAATACGCGAGACAGGACACCCCAGCGGGCAGGCGGAAAACACCGGGCACTTGTTGGGACACGTTTTTGCGTGTGATTGTCAGACTCAGGCGAGTCAATGGGCTACATTAGGCTCGTTTATAACTGACGTATGCGCATACGGCACGGCACGGCACGTCACGTCACGTCACGTCACGTCACGTCACGTCACGCCCCGTCACGTCACGTCACGTCACGCCCCGTGTTTTAGCATAGTACCGTTCATACATGACGTCTGCATACGTCAGATATTAACGGGCCTTTACATTTAATACGATTGCTGCAGGCTTGTACGTTGGCATTGGCGGTGTGTCATACGCATTGTGGTACATGGCGGCCAGTGGTCAGTTTCCAAGCGAAGCACGAGCGCTGCTGCAACAGGCGAAAACACGCATCGAAGCACACATATCGTACTGCAGAAAGGTGTGTTGTGTTCGTTGGTGTGCAACCGTCATGCCTGGCCTGCATCGCACATTTTCATTGTCCACACAGGTGCACCATTTTCAGCAAGCCACCGAGAATGTCTCCGACGACGTATCGTTTGTGCTTGGCGGCACGGGCGTCTACGCAGTGGGTGCCCTGCTTGCGTCTGCCATCGACGACGCCGACGGTGTGCACACGTGCCTCCAACTTGTCTCTGACAACGTCCAGCTCGTCTCGCAAAACCCGACCGACTTCCTTGGTTGTGGCTCGGACGAGCTGCTGGTTGGCCGTGCCGGACTGCTCTGTGCCGTCGTGCTGCTCAGGTGACGTCACTTCAGTCTGTCAGCTGCGGCGATTTACCAGTCCACCCATGCAGCATCAAAATTACAAACGCAAACTTTCAAAGCGATCAGGCGTCTCCTGCGGCAGAACGTGGTGCACGAGTCCTCGCTGGTCGAAGTGTGCCGTGCCATGATTTACTCTGGTCGCCAGTACGCACGCCGTCATCGGTCACCATGCCCGCTCATGTTCCGTGTGGTTTTGCTTGACTTTCATTCAGTTGCAATAAATTCTCAACAAAAATTTCAAAAGAAGCACACTTTCAGGTATTCATACTACAACGTGCAATATATCGGTGCTGCACACGGTCTCAGTGGCATACTGCAAATGCTGCTCAGGTGCATGTGTATTATACAGCACAACTTAAAATTTTAATTTTTGAAAAAAATGAAAAAAATGGAACACTGAAAAAACGGTTGTCATGGGCAAAATTTTGTCATGTTTTTGTGAATCGTGCAGTTTCCCAAGCGCCTTGTCGGCCGTGGACAGTCGTGCCGAGGCGGACGTTCATTCGAGTGTCGATTGGCTGGCGAACATTCAAATGACAAACGGCAACTGGCCTTGTGCACTGGACGAAATTGGCAAGCCCCAACCGGAACACCAGCAGCTGGTGGGCTTCGCTTGGCGATGCACGTTTAGCGCTTGCTTCACAACACAACGCCATGTTACGTTTTCAATCTTCTCAGATCCACTGGTGCCATGGAGCACCGGGCGTGATTTATTTGATGGCAACTGCGTATCTCTACTGGAATGAACAACGATATTTATATGTGCGTTTCGTTTGTTAGCGCATTGTTCTCAACAGTTTCCCAAATGGCCAACGCTGCGCAAGCTCAGTTGCCAAGAACGCGTGTGTGTGTTTCAGTGTTGCACAAAAGCGGCTGAGCTGATTTGGAAGCGGGGGCTGCTGACGAAGGGCGCGGGCGTGTGCCACGGCGTCGCAGGCAGCGTCTGCGCATTCCTGCTCGTCCACCGGCTGACGGGCGACTCCAAATGGCTGCACCGCGCGCATCAGTTCATGATGTTCATTGATTGCGAGCAGTTTCGCAAGAACTCGCGAACCCCGGACGCGCCGTTGAGCCTGTTTGAGGGCCTTGCTGGCGTGCTCTGCGTCTACGTCGACCTACTGCAGCCGGACAAGGCTCAGTTCCCGTTGGTGCCGGTAAGAATATCCGCGTTCTTTGTGTTGTTTTACTAGCAACGTTTGGGGTTTATTAGGAACACAAGAAATCAAGCTTCAAACCCAGTCATAGTCAAAGTTGTCATGCATCGTGTTTTGGAAAACGATCAGCTGACTGAAAGATTGCTGTTGACTAAAAAAGGCTGACTTAAAATTTTTGACTGCCTATCGCTTCTGGATTTTAAAATTAAAAAATGGGTGAATTCTATTAGAAGTTTTTTATATTTTCAGGTTCCAGGATTGTGATTGTGACACAAATTGATTCCCCATCGGTTGTCTAAAAAAATACAAGGTAACTCTTGTAGTGATAGGCACTTCTGTAAAAAATGCAAGCCATGATTTTTTTATATTTTTATGGCAACAAGAGCTGTTACTTTTTTTATCAAAAACCTGCAAGTATTTTTTGAATTTCATCCTATCTACAGTGGCGGCCAAAAGTGTTGGAACGCTGTGCGCGTGTGTGCGTGTGTGCTGTGTATTGCGCGTGTGTTGCATCAGCCGTACAAACGCTATAAAAGAATCCCATGCTATTTTTTTTTGTTTTTTAGACCACTGAGTGTATCTAGTACACTATTCGCAGGGTTTTTTTCACTGAAGCACACATTTATTTGACAAATACCGAACATTACAACACGCCTCCATTGCATATGACTGGTAGTAAAACTGATTCAAAATCATTGGCAAGACAACTATTCTATGAAGTATTAGCGTTTGTTTGTGTTTGAATTATCTAACAGACGTGCATTGCATTCATGTTTCGGGTTCCAGTCGGGTTGTATTGTTTATTCCGCTATGTTTTCTTGCCAAATAATTTTGAAACAGTTTTACTGCCAAATGGAGGTGTGTTGTAATGTTCGGTATTTGTCCAATAAATGTATGCTTCAGCAAAAAAAAACCTGCGGATAGTTATTATTAGTGTATCAGATACACTCAGTAATCACAAAAACAAAAAAAATTAGCATGGGATTCTTATAATAGCGTTTGTGAGCCTGATGATACACACGCGCAACACACGCGCACAAACGCGCGCAGCGTTCCAACACTTTTGGCCGCCACTGTATACACCGTTGTTTTATTCTTTCAGTCATTTTACATGCATTGCTCAACAAATAGAAGGTTAGAAGCATAGAAAAGTGTACAAAGATTCAAAGAAAACAACACATTCCGTTGGACGCGTTCAAAGCAACGAAAAAAAACAATAACAAAACAATGACACAGCGAACAACGAAACAGCCGTGTGCCATTGTTGGTCCACCAAAGTGCCGAGTGCATGTTTTCATTTCATTTTATTACGCAAAACATGTAAAGCTCCCAATAAACCATCAATAACAGAATCTAACACGGTGCCCTTTTTGTTTAACGACCACCCCAAGTCGATCGTTCAACGTCACCGGCAGTCAGAAAGTGTTTGTTTTCATGGTAAGTTTGGCTTGCGTTCGACTTCGTGTGAAATGCATGGCCGTTCTGGCTTCGCCCTATTTCTGGCGACATCGAAAACGAACTCACGCGCTGCCTCGGTTTTGTAAAATTAGACGACGCCCAGGTTTGATTGTTCAAACTGTGGAACGACTGACAGCGGCCACGGGCATCGGCGTTCGATGATGGAAACTGCGTCATTGGAGATTTAACCGAGTTTATGGACGGCTTTCGCACCAGAAATGTTGGCAGCGCACGTTTGCTTAGCTGCGCCTCCGCTGTGATCTGACTGAACTGCATGTTGCGTCGATTGATCAGTTCGCGTTCACTTTGCAACGACAGCCTTGGCTGGCGAGTCTGATCTCGGAAATTCACAACATTTTCAAAGTTCTGCAGCTCCGTTGCGGTATTGTTATTGTTCGGAACGTCTCGATTGTTGGAGTTCTGATCGAGACCAAACTCGACGCTTGCGTACAGCGACCGTCGTGCGGCCGAGTTTGAGTTCGGTGGCAGGTTCAGGTGATTTTGGGTGGTGCACGGTGACTGTGGGTTCAGTGGAGAATCGGGCGTGGCTTTCGCACGATGTTGCTGGTGTTGCTGGCGACGTCGGCGATGCGACTGTGCGGATGGCGAGGAGGCCGGGGTGGCCATGCGATTCGGCGTGCCTGCGTTGTTGCTGTGCCTGCGGACGCCACGTGGCGCTGTCGACGCCTTCCACGGGGCACTCTGGGTCACCAGACCAGCGCCCCAGTGACGCGAGAACTGACGCACGTTGTGCTCGATGTTCACGGAGGCACGACGACGCTCGAACAACGACACACGATGCGAGCACCGGGGACTGCTGCTGGCGCACCGCTGCCCGCTGCCCACGAAACGGCTCTCTTCTTGACCCATTTGTGTCGCTGCCAAAGTTGTCAAGTTGGGAATAACCTGAAACACTGAAAGTTCACACGACAGTGAAATGTATTTTTCACGAGACTTTGAAAGACCTCCGCATTTACTGATAATGACATACGACAATTTTGATTAACATCGAAAAATGCCAGTGGTTGTGATATAATGCCGCTTTCAAATTTTGAAGTATGATAAAAAGTAACGAATGAAAATGCGTAAAGAAGTTGACAGTTGCCGGTACTACTGAAGTAACGTGCAACTTTCAATGCGGACTTGTGCAACTCAACACGCTCAATAGCACTTATCAGTCTGTACTTATCAGTAGAGTTGTTTTTCATGAAGTAACGTCTGAAGAAAATCAGAGCAACAAAATGAACCTGAGTCCTGTGATAAACCAGAGATAGATTCATTATGCTTTCAAAACAGTAGTGAAACGAACAAAAATGAGCTTGGGCGCTTGCAAAATTTTCTAGCGTCTCATTAACCCTTGTTTTGCGCTTTTTCAGTTTTCACATTATATGTGCACTGAACAACATTTGAGAGGGGCTCGCAATTAAAAATACATGCGGTTTTCTTGGAAAAACATAGTATGCTCATCTCTTGAAAGCTGGGAAATTCTGCTACCCATCAGATAATCTGGGTGTTAACTGGTGATGTGCTGATGATGGCAGTGGTGGATGATCCAAGTGACTGACGATTTTATCCCACTAATCGTGTGACGGTTTGAACTTTCCAGCATAATAGCCTGCAGATTTTTTCAGTGGCAGCCTTTTACATCTGAACGTAACACGAGATATAAACGATCACGATGTTTGCAGGTTGAAATAGTGCAATTTTAATGGCTGCAGAAACACAAGACAAAAACCCATTATGTTGCGGTGGTTTTATTTCTGCAGCAGGTTTTGCTGTTTCGGGCAAACAGGCCGAAATAGTGTTTTTTCCTGTTTATTGTAAAAGAAGGTTTGTTTTCTGTCGCAGTAGCCACTGTGTTAGACTGCTGTTTTCTTATGTGACGCACAAAGAAAAGCTAACCGCCCGATTTTTGTCGTTGTGCCGCCGGTAAATGGCCGTATCGCGCGCGCCACCCACCAAACGGAATAAAAGGGCATTTATAACTCAAAAAGCACAGAAAATTTTGAGGAAAAACTCCACAAGTTGTGTGCGCGTTCCTTTGAGAAAAAAGATGGTGAGCGTGAGCAAACTCGTATGTGCAAATAAAGTCAAGTGACTGACCAGATGATGTTCGTAGCATAATTATTCATGAAGGTGCATGTAATGTGCACAATTTATGTTGTTAGTTGAATGTTTATTGCTGTTACTGACTTATTTATAGTGTGTGCAAATACCTAGCAGAAGAAAATTATGACGTACAGCACAATATGTACGTGGTTGCAACAAAAAAAACGGATTTAGCGCGCATGGTGTATGTAGTCGGCGTGGGCTCCGCGCATTACGTAACAAGAAATGATCTGATTTTCGTGTTTATAATCCATTTCAATTCTGATTACACCACGGTTTCAGCTCTGCTTTTAGCATGAGAAAACTCGATTTTCTCCTTTGCACTGATTCCTTTGTTGAGGGTATGCAGCGTGCGTCTGATTTCCCGCCGAAAAAAGGCACCAGAACTCCCGTGCTTCAGAAAGTGTTGCTGCAGCTTTTTTTGTTCAACGCACAATGCTGCTTGTTAGCTGAGGTATTTTACTTTGGAAGAACTTGGTGAATCTGGCGTTTGTCAAAAAACTCAGAAGACAATTCTATAAGCCAAAAGAATAAAAAAATTCGTTGCCGATGTATAGGTGAGAAATAAGAACTTTTTTTAACCGAAACTCGCACCGTTGTTTGGAACTTGGTCGTCACATGAGAATGAGAAAAATTGTCTTGGTTGGCTGCGATCGCGTTTTTTTCACATCCCAAATTTCGGGCTATTTTCCTTTGAGAATTAAAAAAACGGATTCTATCAGCAGAAGTTCGATTGGCAGATTATTATGAAATGATATATGCTAAAACCGAGTGTTGTTGGCGCTTTTTGTCATGAAGAACACAACTGGCGATGACGCAGACGAATGCAAATGCAAACGCACAGTGCACATGGATGCACTTGCGCGCGCTGCTTGTCTGCCTGCACGTTTCGTTGTTTGAATTTCCTCCTACTGAAAAGGCAGGCGATTTGGTGAAGGAGAAATGTCAGGATGTTGCTCATGCATAACCGGTGGTTTCTGGTGCGTAGTCTTTAATTATAATATATTAAAATACAATATGTATAGTACATGTATACGTATACTTTTTGCAAATCGACTTGAATACAAAACGCGACAGCAATCTGCAGAAAACTATGAAAACGCGCAACAATCAAGCCACGAAGCAGGCAACGACCATGATCACGTACACCAGTGCCAACAACACAAACACCAAACGATTCAGGAACACTGCCAGTGGCTTCCAGTAATTTTTTGCCGGCGTGGGGTCGTGCGAAGACGAAACTGCCGCGCCGTTAGCCGAACCGTTTTGCATCTTTTCGAGGTCGTCCGTCTCAGCGGGCGGCAGCTTTTCCAGATTCTCAGAGTCCAAAAAGCACGGAGCAACTTTGTCGACCAACGAGAGCATCACATGAATGAAATGTGGCGGTGGCAACGTCGTCCGATGGGTGGCCAGTCGCCGCAGCAGCAGACTGAGCAGCAGCGCACACAGCGTCGCTGCCATGTTGAACGAGGCGTAGCTCACTGCAAACACACAACACACCGCACGCCTTGCTCAGTTTAGTCGAAACGTGCACAGCAAGTGGAAGAGATGCGTTTCTCAAAAAAGCTTTCAAAAAATACAAAAGACGACTAAAAATTGGTTGCACCATGCGAAAGAGGAGTGATTTCAAGTGTTGAACGCTGTTGACCACGAATTCCAAATGCAGCAGTCACCAAATGCTCTGACTGACCGACAACGGGTGCAACGGTGAGCGCAGCGGGCAGCCGCATCGTGATCACCATCAACGTGAGTATCTGCAGGGCGACACTGACCAGCAGCAGCGCAATCTGTGGCCACCAGCCGATGGCAGCGACGAAGCTGACCACGGTGATCGTGCCGGTCGCAATCGACGGCGCCACCAACTCGGCGCTGTACGACACCGCGTGGCGTCGCAGGTGAACGCAGATGTTGCAGTGGCTCGTCTCGAGCTCGTACGGCTCACTGCGCCAGTCCGAGCGCAGCTTCACTTAAATTTACAACGGTACGTGAAACGAAATTTGAAAAAAAGAACCTACAGCTCACGGTACACGCATGTCCTGCAATCCAAATGTTTTAGGTTTGAAGACTTTCACTAAAACCAACCTTAAAAAGGTTGTATATCTGAGAAAAAACTGCAATGCGAAAATGCGGTCACTAATGAATCAATAACGAACCGTTGTGATTGCTCTGCTCGATGTGCACATCAGCGAGCTGCCACCCTGGCAAGAGTGTCTTGGCGGCTGAGCGTTTCGCAGCCTCGTGCGCAGTGTCTCTCACGTTGAGACGCACCGCATAGTAGCGCTTGTCATCCAGCTTGGCGCAACAACTCTGTACGTCGTTCGGGTAGCGGCCGTAGTCAAATTCGCAAGCGACGTTGAACGTGTAGTCGTTCCAGAGGTAAACCTGCGAAAACAGAAACGCTACAATAAGCTCAAGCTACAATTCTCAGTAAGCCCACGGTTGTTGTTGGCTTCAATGAACGAACACGCAATTTCAACGAACTACTGTTTATTTCTTATATTGAAACGCACAGAACAAATGTCTGCAACAAAATCAACTCAGAACTTGCGTACCTGTCCAGTATAGTTTGCGGCCAAGATTTTACGCGTCACTACACCCTCCATGTTTGTATTGGGACTGCAAAATCAGTTTGGTGGTGTTTTTTAGACGAATTTTTATTTTACTTTTCAAATCTTATTTGAAGTTCTACCAGCAGAAAAAAACGCACGGATTTGATTGAATAATATCGGGTGTCCAAATCTGAAGCCAGTAGAAGTTCAACCATGAAACATCCCATTGAGTTTTGTCCCACGCAACTCGACTGTCGTTCCAAGACTGCAAAGAAAAAAGTGACTGACGGAACTGAGCGGTGACGGAAAGAAATGCACAGAATCATTTTTGTTCTCGATAACTTATAATTCGTTGTCTCAAAACACCGAAACGAAAACAACCGCAAAATTGTGACGAGACCAGTTATGCGCAATAAAAAGCAAACACCATTGGGCCACATTTTGGTCTGAATCTATACTAACTGCTCTTTAATTTGAAAAATTTACGAAACTTACCACAACTAACTTGCCGTGCATTTGAACGACTTGACGTGGCTCGTTCTGAAGAAGAAAAACGCTAAAAATTGAAACATCAGTTGTAAGCGAAAAGAGAAATAAAAACCAACGAACCACTTCAATGTGATCAACAGTGAGATGCACCAAATCAACGACGTTGGTCGTGAAGTTGTCCACTTTGCTTGTATTGTCATAGCTGTCAGCAATGTGCTGTCGAAGCTTCCACGCGCGATCACCTGCAGAAGTTGCAGAAGTGACACGCTTTGTTGAATGTGAACAGCCCACCGTAACGAGAGCAACTGATGTCACCAGACAGGCAGTGCAGCATGCAACCACCAGCGCGTTGCATCGAGCACGCCACTAAGCTGCAGACAGCTTTCGTACCTCCCTGGCAGCTTTTGCACGACCGTCTGCAGTTCTGCATCATCCACGCAGCATTGCGGGCACATTCGCCCTGTGTCGCCCAGCCAGTGCACCGTTGGTCAAGGTCAGAGCATTCGTCCTCCGAGTGCTGCGCGGTGTCATGCGCCAGAAACAACGGAGGATGTGCTACAACACCATGAAGCACACTACAAAACACACCATAGGGTAGCTGAACACTGACTTCGTTTTAAATAAGTTTGTTTTTTGAAGCGAAATAAGAAAATTCAACAAAATAACTGTATGAAAAACTGTCATTTACCAAGCTCGTGCGTGGGTGCTATGGTTGCAACAAAAATTAATAGCACAAAATCATGGTGAAATAAACAACGCATGCTGCTGAAAATAATGTTCCACCATTTAAATTTCAATTATCGGAATCATGGATCACCCCGTGAAACTAACAAAAAACCATTCGTTTCACAAAAAACAAGGCTAATCTTCACCATTAGATAAATATCGATCACAACAGCACCGCGCAAAGTCTGAATAAAATGACCGACACACAATCAAAATAAACAAATCTGTCCGAGAAAGGAAATAAATCCCTCGTTTTTTCCCAGACCCAGAACGCTGAAGGATTTCACGGATCAGTGGCGGTTTGTGTGAAAATAAATAAACATACAGAAAAAGAGAAAAATTCGGAATTAGCGCGACTGGCACAAACACATTCATAAGAAAAAAATGAAAAATGCTGCGAGTATGGCCATCCGATACGCGCGTGAACGTTTTGGGCTATGCGACCCAATAAAAGAACAAAATTGGCATGGCAGCGAAATCTAAGGCAAAAATAAAGAGGTCGATAGCAGTGATGCACCAATAAACAATGGGCAAGAGCAAGCGGCTGACGCAAAAAAATATACTTTTCTTTGGGTGTGAGTTTCTTTACGCGTTTACCCTCTCCTGCACGTAGTTTTAAAAACACAACACAAAAAAAGCTTTTTCGGTAAGAAAACGATTAACATCAACATAAAATAAGGCCGCTAAAACTCAGACATCAACGAAACTCTTGAGAGCTTTGCTGAGTTACAAGTTCTGATAAACCTATGAATTTTTTAAATTTAAAAAATCTGAAGCGGAAACGCAACACTGTTTAGACAAGAGTGTATCCGTGAAAACGACCTTCATTGATTGATTCTTCAGCGTTCAGCAGACATGACATGACGAGCACACACGGCAGTATTTCACAAACTCGAATTAAACTATATTTTGAGAAATACTTTCGCTCGGAAGAAATCACTTCTTGAACGCGACTAAAAATAACAACATTGTTTTATCGGCAGCCGAGAATTTTAATTTTCTACGAGACAATAGAATCTATTATTGCGGTTGCGTATGCGCAAACAAAAAGAAAAGAGGTAAACACAAGTCGGCAGCAAAACATGTACATTACTTTTACAGTTATCCAACTTGTACTTCTTTAAAATCGACTTCATTTCCAACTCAACTGCGACATTTCCAGCAATGTGAAAGAAAATTAATAGCCGAACAACAAAACCAGTTCAGTTCAAAAATGAACGCACAACACCGAATGTGTTGCTGAACAAATTTTTCGATACAGCTTTTTAGTGGAAAGCATAGTTTTTATTGACATCATAGATTGCAATCTGCACAGCGCTGAATTAAAACTAATGTGAACATGCAATTTGCTCATAACATTTTGTCACACTCCTCTAATTTCAGTCTGAAAAAGATCACCCATTCATTTACGTGCTGCCATTTATGAACTGGACAGAGAATAACCATAAATGCTACGTTTCGATGCAGCGTGGTGAATTTGGATTGTGCTTTTTAGTTGCTTCGTCAATTGTGCTTTTTGCGATTATTTTTTTGAAGTGAAAGCACATGACGGGTTTGGGTACAAAAACGTAACGCACAACTTTTGATGAACGCTGAGTGGCAAAGGTGAATCTTTTTTATTTATCAAATATATGCACATTGCACAAAACCAAACAAAACCAGTGCGTTTTTCGATTTAAAAAAAACGCGAAGTGTTACAGAACAACAGCGGAAAAAATCAGATATGAGATCGTGTCATATGCTTCTGGAAAGATCAAACTGTTTTAGCTATTTACTGAAAGCTCAAATGATGAAAGCGAACTGCATGCAAATTCAACGCAGTTTCAACCAGCGTCTCAGTTTCTCACGACAACTGTCGGCTTCAGGAATCGCCAGTTTGTCGCCAGTGAACACGGTGACGCCGATATCCTCGGCAAACAGTTCGTCAAAAGTGACCAATCGTCTGACGCTGCGTCCAGCGGTGTTCGTCGCAGGCACCGTCAAATGATTCGGCTCATTCGCGATCGCAGACTGCACACAGCCGACCGACCGACTGTGACGATGCGTGCCACGTTCACTGTCAGCTTGATCAAGTTCTCTGTTCTCTGCCGCCAATTCGTTCAACTGAGGCTCAGAACTTGACCGTTGTATTCTGATCGTCGGTACAATTTGGAGCTGTTTGCGGCTGTTCGCGTTGGCATCATAAGTGTGCTTCCTCCTCTCACCACCAGCGGTTCTCTCTTTCATTTTCAACGCTGTGTTCTTTGTGCCGTCTGTTTGGGCGTTCGCTTTTAATGGGCACTTTGTTGATTCGACTGGATTTTCGGACGTTTTATGGCGCCTTGGCTGTTTCGTGCATGCTGCTCCCATGTTTTCAAAAGTCTTCGTCAAATCACCGTAAAATCTGTAAAAACGATAAATATAAAAAAATAAGAAATCTTTTTTTATTTTACCTTGTCTTCGACGCTTTATCAGATCAATGGCTGGCAATAACAATGTCAAAACAAGCATTTTCCATCGTTTATCAGTTTCGTTTATCCACCCGCGTGCTTCCTAATGAGGCCTCGCTGGGTGCATAATTTCCGTTCCTACATCGCATATGAAATGAACTCAAGCAAGGATACACAGGAAAAGCGCAAATATCAAACGCAGGAAGAAAGCATCAGAAACTCAAACTCGATGGTTGGCTTTTTCTGAGTGCAGTGTGTGACCATTAAATGAGAGAGATATGAAACAAACGGAGCCCGCAAGTATTGCAAACAAAACAAGACCGAAAAATAACGCGAACAAACACGAAAGCAAACAATCACTAAATGATGAAGCTTGTCATCCAAAGCACCGCAATTGTGTCAACCAGAAACACTTCTTTCACATAAGATGTCAAGTTTACTTTTTTGACAGGACACGCATACAAATAGCAGCGCGTGTGGAGTGGAATTTAAAGGATGAAAGCTCAATACGGTTCAGTCAACATATTATTGATGATAACAGAAAACGTAATATACGTATAGTTTTTGTAAAGCATACTGAAGCAGAAATTTTGAGATTTGTGTCGCAGAGAAATTCTTGTTGATTGGCTGTTTTATGAGTCATGAATTGACCGGTCTAGATCGAAACACTCACGTTGTTGCGTGAACACAAGCGGAATGAACATATTCAAAAAGAAAAATTGTGAAATAAACATGACACACGCAAGTGCTCAGTGCTATGAAACTGGTCACGTACAAACGTGCACAACACTGAGGTGTATGCGAGCATTGAAAAAAGTAGTGGCAGCGAGGTGCGTGTTCGATCGCAGATAATTTTATTTTTCTGCTGCAAAAATGCTTGAAAAAAATATCAAACAAGCTGATCAGAGCGGTCATTAGCACCATTGATAACTCCAACAGAAACTGACATTTAAAATGAACAAAAGTAACATTTTCAGTTCCCATTTTCAACTGTGCAAAACGCCACATAGAATGTTGGTTTGCCGATTTAAGTTAAGCAGTGTACACCAATAACCACTGAAAGAGCAGCACACATTGCGTGTTGCGATCAGACGTGCTTGTTTTGTGGGTTGAAAGGAAACTGACCACGCACGGCGATGCACTAGAATTGAATGAAAAAGTAATAAACATGAGCGAAGCCTCCACAGACAGTACGCAATGAAATACAAAATGGCTTGAGCGGAACTGTTTTTGTTTATGGTCGAAAAACAGAACACTGGTTCCGATTTTGAAGAATATAAACGGAGTGAACACGCCACAAAAAGCATGCAAACCGAGTCACATGCCAACGTTACGCGCACAACTGCCGAGCGGAGCGGCTCAATGAAAATGCACTTGCAGCATTCCAAACGCAATCTCGCAAATGTGACAGACTGCTTCGTTCGGTGGTTTCCTCCTGGACTTTTCTGAATTTAGCCATGAGTATGGTTAACAAAAAGCTGTTTTGTTTTCAAAATGGTCATGCTATATTCTTCTTTTACTGGCGCAAAACCGAAATATCTGATACAACCAAACGAAATCAACTGTGAACCACCAACCAACCAATTATTGTGAAACATTTTTAGCGTTGCCACATGACTGAACAAATGCAAGTGTCAACTTTGGGCAAACGCAACTCCTGAAGGAGTTTGCACAGTTGTTGGCTTGTTAGAGCCAAAAGAACAGAATGGCCGACAGTGAAGTTGGTACCAATGTGGACACACTGTGCACATCATGTGAAAGGCATCCTGATTTGATGAGCGTCTGGTAAAAATCATACAACATTTACGTTCTTGCTCAATGCAGTTCACTATTGGGTTTGGATTGCCTGTTAGCCCTGGGTAGCAAATAATATTACATAACGACGATATGCTTTTATCATATTTTTATTTCATTATGTATAACGTCAGCAGACAGCACGCACAAAAAACGCCAAACGAACCATATTCATGAGAAAGCTGATGTTTGTGTCGAGCCATGCCACCTGATACCATCGTTATCGGCTATTTTGGACAATGGTTGCACCAGTTTTTCAATATTGAGCTGACATTGTCAAAGTAATATGGAATGACGTCTGAGAACCCAAGACTTTGCTAAATATCATTGTGAAAAAAATACGATTCCCAAAATGTAAAATCATCCGCAGACAGCAAGGCACGTTTGATTGACTACCAGTCCATTCCAAACTGGGTTGTTGTTGTTGCCAATTGGCCCTTTATTGTTTACAATTTTGCATACGTGGGTAGTTTCTCACGGGCGGCTGCAGCCATGGCCGATTTGACCACATCCTCAGATTGCAGGCACGCCATGTTCCAAGTACGCTGAAATGAACAGACAAACGAGACTGAGTCGAGAAGAGACGCACATGGTTGAGCAGGGATCGTCTTGGTACGGCCGCTAAGGTCTTCGGCCGTTCAATGTTCAGCCGTGCAGTCTTCGGCCGAGCAGGTTAGGGTCGCCCAACTAATTTTTATAACAATGAATGATACACTGTTGAACGACAGCCCTGATTGGCCGGCCGATCATAAGCTTGAGATTGATGACTGTTTAACAAAATAATCAATAGAAAAAATAAAAAAAAACAGCAAAGCAATATTGAGTGAATATACCATGTATTCGAGTGACTCATCAACCGAATGGTCCCTGCTGTAGTTCATGTTCACTTTGGATCCCTGCACAGCGACCGGTGATTTCTGAGCAATCGTCTCAGCCAGCGACTGAACAGCGTCCATCAATTCGTCACGAGTCGCAAATACGCGCGTCACAAGACCTGCGGTTTTGGGAAACAATCAAGCAAAGTAAATTGAAAGTATTTTTTGTTCAGCAAGGTTCCACTTAACAGTTACCAATTTGCAATGCCTCAGCAGCCGTGAATTGTCGTGCAGTGTATGCCAGCTCGCGTACGATGCCTTCGTTTGCGACAATCTTAGGCATCCTTTGTAACGCACCAACGTCGGCCGCAATACCGATGTCAACTTCCTTAGTTAGTTTTCGTTTAATTTAGTCCCAGCAGGTTAGTGGAGTACACCAGTGGATTCTGTCTGATTGACTGATTCTCAAAGTATTTGAATTGATTGGAGAACTAATACCAATTTTTAAGTCCTGCGACTGAATGCGTGTGCAGACGTGGAAAGAAAATTAGTTTCAATCTTTATGTGGCAATTCAAAGTCGCCTAAGTGACTCGGCCCCATGTAGGGGACTCGGATCACTTTACCAATTTTGAATTCCCGCGTCACCCATAAAACTGTTTACCATTCTATGCGCGCATTGAGTTGCGAGACCAAAATAAAAAATCATACTTTTATCTTTTAAAAATTAAAAAAAAAATCTTTTTTTTATTTTGGTCCCGAGACTCAATGCTCGCACATACAGGATGAACCAAAAAAGGTTCCAACTCTCAAATGCTCTCTCAGGCTTGTGCTGAGATGTTTCGAGCTGAAAATTGGAACACTATTCGAACACTTCGGGAGCTCTTTTCTGATTTAAATTTTTTGGTTTACACGGCCTGTTCATTGTGTCTGACACAAAGAAATGTTCATCGATGATCTCACTGTTTATCATTGCTCATAGACGTCCAGATCATCATCTAGATTCTCATCAGGCAGTCTCTGGATTTCTTCGTTTTCGTCTCATTCACCACCTTTTCATCTATTACCAGACCAGCTGGCGCTTGGTCTGCTGGCTCATAGTGAGCGCTGCTGTTCACAACGATCGCGTCCATGCGATGGCGCAAGCTCAACGGCACTTTTTGGCGTATTCACTACAGAAAACAATCAGCTGGGATGAAAATTATCAGCAGCAAATTGTGTGAATTAAAAAAAACAACTTGCATTTGAAAGGATAAATTCGCATTTGTTCCAGCTGAGAAGAACAGCTCATGCACACTCAGACTCGAAGTGAAACATCGGAGTGATCAAAGACTGTTCAAATGCTATTCGGAATTCGGCATTTCTAAACTATCCAGATACTACATGTGCGTATTGCTTTTTTCACCGTTTTTTTGTGTTGTAAACACTGGGTTGTCACCAACGTTCATCATTTGGTATTTGTTACAGCTAAATCAACCGTCTACATGTCACATTTGTCGATTTTTTGATGTTTTCCAAAT
>JASANC010002289.1:0-35060 GCA_030248135.1 Theristus sp. LFF4_11 | reverse complement strand
TCAGCTTTTGTCAAAATTTTGAACCTGGTAGACGTAGCTGACTCGTTTCGAGTTCACTGTGCTGGTAAAATTTCGGTGTTTCGATGAATATTCCGTTATGACGTGCCTGCAGAAACTGTCTCATGTTTTACTGATGTTTCACGGAATCTAGAAGTTTGGTCATCAAAACCACAACATATGCGCGTGATGATGGACCTTTTTTCGGAAAGGGGACACATTCTGAAGTCAGTCTGTTGACTGCGTTGACGAAAAACCAATTTTTATCAAGCACGATTTTGTTTCTGAACGCGCTTTCTAAACAATATGATTCGGAGCATGCGAGTTGTCTATTGTTATGCTGTGGTGGCACTGTCGATTGGAAGGTTAGTTTGCATGGAACACGTTGATTGGTTGAGTTGAATATCTTCGTAAAGACCAGTTCCTACCTACGTCAAAGGCACGTCTCCATTGACGGTAGTATACAGTTCAAATTCGAGATTTCCACTCGCCACCAATAAGCACACGAACTGCCAGTGTTGTCCCCATCCATCCATTTTATTTCGCGAAAAAGCAGGACACTCCGATAAAACTCTATGAAGAACATGACATTCGGAGAGCCAAACTATATGTGCCCGTTTGTGCACGATTTCGCCTTGTGCTTTCAGGCAACGAGCACTGCGCAAACAGTGTCGGCGTGTTCAGTCGCGGTCGTCCGTCGACTGCGAGAGTGCCAATGGCAGCAGCGGTGGCCTACGGTATTCGCAGTTGTACGAGATCGACGTGGATCGAGAGCTGGAGACGCTGCGGCTCATCTACATGGACCATGTGGACACGATGTTGCACTGGAAAAGTATGCCGGGGGACTGCTGATGTTTTTTTCGTTTTGTTTAATTTTTCATTTGATAATGCTGGGCAGTTGCGCGCTGATTTGTGTGTAGAATAATATCTAGATAATTACGTGGTGATATGTGATGAGCGGTCAGTTTTGTTTTCTGTGCAGTTTTTCATTCAAACAACAAGATTAGCAGTATTCTCATTTTGCTAATTCCACAATTTTACGATGAGTTTGATAGAGAATAGAGATCGTTTGATTGCACGTAAAATTATCCAATCAACAAAAAAACGCCCGTTGCAGACTCGTTGGACGGCACCGCGCGACTGCCCGACTCGTGTGCCCCAATACCAAAGGACTACCTACAGGGTGCGTGCGTCAATGGCGCTGTGCTTGCAGCCGCCGTGTCCGACGAAGAACGACGAATGATGCTGCATGCGAGCTTGCAGAACGTGAGAGATTACTGCTGTTTTTGGGTTTTGACGAAATTGACTGTATCAATAAAAACGTCATTTCATCGAGTTTTTGTGATTTTCAAGAAAAAACAATAAAGAACGGGTTGGAAAGAAGACGTATTAGCCTCAAATTGTTTTTATTTATCCGATCCTTGTTCATTCTTCTGTGATTCAAAGTGTTCTCGTGCTCTGTACTCTGCGGAGAACACGTCTGGACAGGTTTGAAGAAACGTATTGTAATGAGAAGTGTGCGATTGTGCCCAGTTGCTGATGAGAATGACAATGAGAAGTGTGCAACTATGCCAGTTGCCAATGAGACGTTGCTGCAGATGCTCGGTTGCCTGATCACGCTGGTGCGTGCGCAGAACGACCACGTGCAGCGGATGTTGCAGCAGTTGAAGTCCGGCTCCGGCTCCAAAGAGCACCCGATTGGTGACGACAATTATCTGTTGTTGAAGTCACGTCAGCAGATGCTGCGCTCGGAGATGCGCGACATGATGCTCGCGCAACAACAACAGCAACAACAACAACAACAACAACAACAACAACAACAACAACAACAACAACAACAACAACACGGCAAACAGACGCCGGCGCACGTGCAAACCGACCAATCACCGTGCAGCAACGCATCCGCCTCGACCAATCAGCAGCACTTCTCGTCGACCGACGCGCTGTTGCATTGCTGAGATGTTCGGTCGATATTGTTTCTCTGTTGTTGAATTGGCCAATGGTGGTTTTCGAATGTCGTCTCTGTGCCCAATGTGCTGATGTTTTCTTGTCCCGTTCTCTAATTTGTTTGCTCTGTTTGTTGCCTCAATCTTCCGGTTTGTTTTTTGGTTGCTTCCATGATTCGATTCAAAATATTAAACGGCCTTTTATTTCGATTCTAACTGTTGTTGGTTTCATGAATTTCAGGCGAAGTAAACAAAACTTCTTCTGGTTCACTTTCTTGCAGCTACGTTACTTTTTGTGCTAGCTGCGTGTTGAGACCAGCCGCTAAAAGCATCAGTTACTGTTTTCAACGTCGTCGCATGGAAGTGAATCAGAGTTTTCATTGGATATTTTTTGTGTTTTCACGCAAGTATCAGTTGTCTCCCTTTGTCAGTTGGTGCTAAGAAATCTCAACCAGTTTTTTGCTTGGAGAAGTTTTTTTTGAGAACTGAATTTTTATGCGTCAGTTGTTGGTGTTGTTTTGTGCGAAATTTTTCCGCAGTTGGTACTTCTAATAAACTGTCTTAGTGAAAGAGATTTCATGGCAAGAACTTTTGATCAAATTGTTTTGTGTATTTTTTCGTTTTTTTTTATTACACCCTGTGCCCTAAATTGATTATGGAGTTTTGTTTTGTGCCAACCAGCAACACTTTCCACACACCATCAAGCGTATTTTACTTATTTTTTAAAAAATTTTTTTTATTCATGCCACAAAAATTAGCACTGGCAGTTAGTTTTTTTGGTGCCTTCAGCGTTTTTTGTTTTGATTTTACACACACACTGTTGTGCGGTTTTTGTTGAATTTTACTTTAGTTTTGTTCAAGCGAACATATTCTAAAATTGTTTTCCTTGTTGTGCCGTTTTGCACACTAGAAACGATGTTACGATTTTGTATTTGTTGTTGTTGCAGTTTCGAGGTTCTCGTTTTACATTATATCACGTTTATTTTTACTCATTTCATATTTCTGTAAAAAGGTTGAGTTATTTGCATCCTATTTTATGCCACATTTACATTGTTTTTTTTCAATTTTTTCACAAATAAAAACGTTCTTGAATTAATCCACCGTGTGCCTGCGCGTTTTTTGGTTGTTTCTGTTCAGAATGTTTGATCTGTTTGAATTGTTTGAACTTTTTCATCTTTTTTGTTTTGTTTTTCACTATCACTGCTGAAAATGCTTACTCTTATTTATTATTTACTCGTTTTTTGCTGTCCGTTGTTGTTTTTTTTCTCGCAACGAAAAATTACTGAGATCGAGAAGATTAGCCTGTCAACAAAGTCTGCCGTGTTTTTTTTTTAATTTTTTGACGTTCGGGTTTATGTGATGGCGAGTGAATAGCCGTTTGTGTTTTGCTAAAAAATATGAAATAAAAGCGTTCAATGCATATTCAACAATTATTTTATACAGGGTGAGCCAAAAAAGGTTCCAATTCTAAAATGCTCTTACTAGCTTGTGCTGAGGTGTTTCGAGCTGAAAATTGGAACACTATTAGAAAACATTTGGAGGTTTTTCTGACCAAATTTTTGTTACGGTATGTTGCCCCTATCACTAACTACAGCAGAATATCTGAAAAACATGAAAAATCGATAAATGTTGTGAAATACAAAGGGAGGATTTAGCTGTAACAAAGGGACCTCATAGTTCAAAATTTTTGAACACTGTTAGAACACTTTGGGAGGTTTTTTGTGATTTAATTTTTTTTTGCTTACACGTATCAGTTCACTTTTACAGTGTAATTTTCAAAAAATGCAATTTTTGACGAAAAAACAATGGTTATCCATAATCTCACTGTTTATCTTGCTCATAAACTGATTTCCGAACTGATGTATCGTCACGCGGGGTCAATTTGAGTTTTGTACGAAATTTCCGAACCACTGTTGAAAAGCTATTCGCATGTTACCCCAATTGGCAGACCAGACTCGCTGCTCTGCCGTCCACACTTAACCATGATGGCAGCAAAGACTGAAAATGGAATTGCGTCTTTCACTGCAGAAAACAACTTGTCTGCTGTGGTGAAAATATCAGAGTGGCAAATTGTGTGAATTAAAAAAGGAAAAAATAAGTTGCCTCTGGAAAGTTAAGTTTGCATCTGTTCTGAGCAGAACCGCTCACGCACGCTCAGACTCGAAGTGAAACATCAGGGTGATCAAAGACTGTTGAAATGCAATTCGGCATTCGGAATTTTCAAGCCACTGTTTGTGCATATTGCTTTTTTCATATTTTTTTGTGCTGTGAACACTCGGGTTGTCACCAACGTTCATGATTTGATTTTTGTTACAGCTAAATCAACCCTCTGCATTTTACAACATTTGTCGATTTTTCATATTTTCCAGATATTTTGCTGTAGTGAGTGACAGGGACAACATACTGTGACAAAAATTTGGTCAAAAAACTTCCAAATGTTTTCTAATAGTGTTCCAATTTTCAGCTCGAAACACTTCAGCACAAGACAGTGAGAGCATTTTAGAATTGGAACCTTTTTTTGGCTCACTCTGTACACAAAAAAAGTTGAGCCTGAGGTGGGACAGGAACAACCAAAAAATAAGAATAAAACGCAAAACATTGTGTCCATGCAAAAAGGCGAAAAAATGTTTTCAACACCATTTTGCTTATCGAACAGTGTCAGAGCTGGTGAGTAAAGCACTTTTTTATTACAAAGCACTTTTTTATAATGTGATGGTTGATCAAACAGTGCAGACTAGATAAAAACGGAGAATGACGTATGGAATAAAAAGGCGACAGTCTCATTCGAACTGCGATCTGAATTGGCTTTGCATTTCGATGTCACTTTTGATGACGTCTTCGTAAGACGGCGGTGGTGGATAAGAGGAACTGCTGAAAACAATTGAATAAAATAAAAACAATAAACAAATTCTAAACGCGCAAATGCGCTATTTTTCAACTCCATTCCAATCTGTATGTGACGCGACAATACTGTGTGTAGATTTCTCACTTTGCTTTCATTATTATTCTCTTCCACAATCCTAAAACAAACTAAGAAACAAGATCGTGTCAAGAGACGTCGTGAGCACACGCAAGATACGCACACCAAAATTGCTGCTCACCCCGGCTGTATGTAGCTGAGTTGTTGTTGTTGTTGTTGTTGATCGGTGTTGTAGATCGGACTCGGCCAATGCAGGTTGAACTGCGAAGTCCAGACTGGTGGTTGTGATCGATGGTGTTGCGTGTCGCCGTCTTTGGCACAGCAAACTCCCATCGTCAGTATGAAGCAGATTGTCACCAACACAATCCCACTGACTGCCATCAAGGCCGAGCCGAGCGTCGAGTTTGAGCTGGCGTTTGTATGGGGCTTTTGTTTGGGTTTACTATACACTCGGTTACGGTGCATGTTGATTTGCATTTCTTCTTTCGGTGCTTAGAGTTGCTTTTGTGTGAACTAAACTTCTCCAACAAAATGTCCCGTTAAAAAAACGGACACCGAGTGTGTAGTTTTCGGCGGATTTAATGAAACCAAGCGACGGAGCTCAAGTTGTAATTGTTCTGCAAAATTCACTCAGCAAAACGGAATTAGTGTGGTGACTGGTAGAAACTGTGATCGAAACATAACATGAATGCAGAAAGAAGAATGAATGTACAGGGTGGGCCAAAAAAAAGGTTCCATTTTCAAACTGCTGTCACTGGCTGGTGTTTTAATATTATGAGCTGAAATTATCAGCACTGATAAAACATGCGTTGCCATTTTACTGACAAAAATTTTTTTCCGATATATATTTCCTAGCGCTCACTGTGGCAGATTTTCTAAAAAGCTCGAAAAATCAACAAATTGACTGAAATGAGTGCAAGAAAAAATTAGTATCAGGATGCGTGATTCAATTTTGAAACTGTTGCGAAGGTGACAAATTGGTCTTTTTGGATACCCGTGATAGTTCAAATCATGCGCTCAGAGTGGAAAGGTCTCACACTTGAATTGCATTTGAGCACCTCGAGCGAAATTCTGATGTTTCACAACGGACTCGAGTCAGCAGCCATGCGACTGCGACAGAAAGAATTGTTCAGTTGATTTTTTTGTTTTCTGTGTTGCTCTGTCTGTTAATTTGTTTCTTTTGAAAAGTTTTTCTGCGGTTTGAATGAAAACAGTGTTTCAGTTTCAGTTTTCTGCAGTTTCGTCATGGTTAAGTGGACAGCAGAACAACGGGTCTGGTGTGCTATCTGGTGGGAGCAATCTGAAAGTTTTTCTGCAGTGACTCGCCAGTTTCGCGTAAAATTCCATCCAGCCGCTGCCGGACGACAAACCTTGATGATGATTTGGATGTCTATGAGCAATGATTCGCCGTTAAATTCTTGGTTAAAAATCCGTTTTTTTGAAAATTTGGGAATTTTTAAACATTGTGCTGTAAAACTGAATCTACTTGACCAAACTGGATAAAAATTTTGTCAGAAAAATGGCATCACATGTTTTAACAATGCTGAAAATTTCAGCTCATAATACTGAAATACCAGCCAGTAACAGCAGTTTGAAAATAGAACCTTTTTTTGGCCCACCCTGTATATCGGGCTTGGCTGAGTATTTCGCAAGCACCCTATTTAATGGCTAAGCGTATGGTTTTCTTGACTCTCCGACCCATTTCATTCATATTTCGGAAGCTCCCTGTTGTGCGGTAAAGTGACAGGTTTCAAAACAAACCCTGTACCTGTACGACGTTAAACCACCGGTGAAGCCGACGACGACGATCAAAATCATTGAGCACAGGCAGTTTTTGAAGCTAAATTTGAAAAGTTCAAATGCAGAGCGGTGAAAAATACGGAAATAAACAAAACGCATGCAGCGCGATAGGTCACCTGCCTACATTGTATATATACATTGTAGCTGCTCATCCCGGCTGCATAAGCTTCTTTCTGATCGGCTCCAGCCTCACAGAGAATAAGTTCAGTTCAAATCATGTTGAAATGTTTAAAACTAACGAAAATATTCGACTTGCGCCGCCAGCCGTCGAGCGACGGTGTTCTGGATAGAGCCGCCTGGCTGACGTTGATTCAGCCGCCGATTCACGGTTTGTGTGAATGCGCGCGTTCATGTTGCGATCGTTGTGTTCATGAATGCAGCGTGCCTGGTGCAGGTTGCAAGCGCCAGTGACGTTCAAGCAACGCGCCATTCCACTTGCATTGCCAGCTGTGTATAACTTTCAATGGTTCGTGGCCGCTGATATTTTGCGCTCGGTTCGGTCACTTGTTCTCAGTAAATAATTTGGTGCCTGAAATTATTTTCCAGAATAGTCTTTTGTTTTTTTTTCAATTTTCACAGTAAGAAGTTGAAGTTGTTGTTTTTTTCGCAAATACCGGCACGTTCGATGTACGTGCACGTGGTATCTTGCGTTTGCAGCAAAACTTGAAAAGTTGCCTGTGTATCGAACAAACTATAAAACATAATACACCGTTCAGAACTAACGTGCGTTTGGCTTTATAACACCCCACACAACGGACGTTTATCACTTCATCAAAAAATTCTCATGTTTACCTGGAAAATTATTACCGTATTTCTTTTTATCAGTGCTCACACGCAATAATACAAAACACTCCCACCGATTTTGCTGAAGCGCAAGGTGTTTTTTCGTTCTATCAGTTCAATATTTTCACCTTGGAAACGAAAAGAATGACCAGTGAAACTTGCTTGCGTGAAGAAATATTTGCCGTTTGGCATTTTTGTGTGAAATGTTGATTAATGCTGTTATGGAGACAAGAATTTTTAAGGCAATGTGAAAACAAGTCGGACACCTCGGAAGTCGAAATCTTGACAAATTTTTGACTGCATTATTTTGGTGTGGAGATGTTGGTGTCTGTTTCTTTGCACAAAATTTGCTTGGAAGTTTTGCATTTTTATCAAAAAAAAACTGTTACGTGTGCGTTTCAAACTTATTAGGTCATAAATTATCAGCATTCATTTTAGTTATACAACAATTCAAAGCGTTTTTGTATGCGTTATGAAAGTTTATGAATCATGAAGTTTCCCAACAATATCCGATCTAAAAGTTGAGCAACCAAATATGCGTGTGTGAATGATTGTGCACAACAAAAGTTTAAAAATCTATGTGATAAATTAGAAAATATATGGGGCAGCAATTCAAAAGTGCGACACAAAACATTTCACCCTCTTGAAGATTACGTGTGACTTCACAGATGGTGTAATTTTTAAAACAGCTGGTTTTGTTAAAGTAAAACGAAATTTGTCAGTACGAAGACAATTATAAGTTGCTGCTTTTTCAAACTGTGTATCATCACAGGTTAGCACTGAAACGATGAACTCGACTTGAGCTTAAAAAAATTTTTAATGTGTGCGAGAAAAAGTTTTCCGCGTGTGTTTTTTTATTTTGTTTTACGTTTTCGGTATGTACTTTTGACAGAATAGTGAAGGCTGCAATGTTGATTGGTCAGAAATGACCCCAAGGAATACTTCAAAATCGACCCTCATTCTGATTGTTCTGGTTATTATCTTTATCCAACAAGCAATCGTGATACTTTGGCGAACATCAAATTCAGAGAGCGACGATTCGAAAAACTCTACCAAAGAAAATCGGAATACTAAACAGAACCAGTTCCTGTCAAGGATAATCGACTTGTACAATTATGAGTTTGAAAAAATTGAACAGTCTGAACATGAAACTGCTCAAGCTGCCGTCTTCACATCAGACCAAATCACCGCCTATAACAATCGAATCCTGCTAGGCGCGAATCTCATGAACGATGACGCTCACAATCAAAAAGACTCAAAACCCTCGACAATGCCCGTTTTTAAGCCGTTTGCAAGAAATAACGGTACGTGCGAGCACAAATTCGGCCGAATCGACATTTTCGTGGCGATTCAATCGAAATACGCGGAGCGCAGCTACGGAGACGCGTTGAGCACGGTGCGATGCTACGCGCAACGAGCTGGCTACACGCTGCACGTTGCAGACATCGGGGACGACGCAGTCGCGGGCAGTCGTTGCGACCGGTGGAGTGACGAGGGGAGCTTTTTTTAATGGGTCCATTCATGTATTGTATTATCATTTTTTTAGGTTTTTTTTGCGACTAGATGCATGTGCAGACGTAGAAAGGAGCAGCTAGTAGCTAGTTTCAATCGTCATGTGGCAATTCAAAATCGCCTAAGTGACCCTGGATTTATTTAGAAGACTCGGATCACGTGACCAATTTTGAATTCCCGCGTCATACATGAAACTGTTTACCTATCCAAGCGCGCATTTAGTTTCGGGAACAAAATAAAAGATCATACTCGCGCGCGCTGAAGCGCCAGCGTCACTTTAGCACGTGAAGCTGCGATGTTTTTGCTTCATGAATGCGTAGAGTAGTGACGCCGCGTGAAGTAACGCCAGCGCTTCACGTTCCATGAATGACGCTTTATGCGCCGGGGTCAACAAAAATGTTGCCGCAAACTGCACTGTTGACAAAGAATTGCGCACTGCGTCTGCGAGCAGTGTTAGGTGAACAGTTTGTTGGTCATTTTTTGTTGACTCGCTTCTGGGGATTTTTTTTCGCTTCGACTTGTCGATTAGTGCATTGCGTGATGTAGGAGTGTAGATTGCCTTTAGAACAAAGCTGCTGTTTGCGGACAAAACTTGAATGCCCAAATCAAAAACATCATGTTGGTTTCATATGAGCAAACCAACCAATGACGTCGTGTTCGCTTTTATATTTCAGATCGTCTACTGGAAACGTCACTGTGTTCTTTACGAATACATGAAGTTCTTCAACAGCACAAAATATTGGCTCGCTTTAGACGCTGATGTTGTGGTGCTGAATCCATACAGATGCATTGAGGAGTAAGATTTGCAGCAAACGTTATTCGTTTTTAGAACCAATCCTACCGTATTACCCCCATTAAACCCCCCCCCCCCCCCCCCCCCCCCCCCCCCCCCCCCAACCCCCCCCCCCCCCACAACCCCCCCCCACCTTTACCCCCCCCCCGCACCGCGGCAGACATGAAATTCCCCCAAAGCCCCCAAAGGAGAGTTAATGGTAATTTCATTACAAAAGGCTGTTACAAAAGGATATCTCTGTGAAAAGTAGAAGTTTCTGCAACTTTCTTGCCTGCCATGCAAGGTATTTTTGCCATTTTTCAACAAAACCCCACCCCTAGAAATTTTTGTATAATAAACCCCCCCCCCCCACCAATAATCCCCCCCCCCACCAATAAACCCCCACCCCTAAAAGTCGCTGACGTATTAATCCCCCATGGGGGTTTATTGGGGGTAATACGGTAAATCTGAAAACGTAGGAGGGGTCTAAAAAAGTTGAACTGCTGAGGTTCGTTCATACGGACGTATTTATACGGCACGTCATGTGTTGTGTTAAAGCATACTACCGTTCATACATTCGTATGTGTGTACGGCACGGCACGGAACGTCAGGTCTCGTGTTATTGCATGCTACCGTTCATGGAGACGTGCCTTTGACGTACGTCGACGTACACCAGCATACGTCAGCATGATGAGCAAACATTGTAGTTTTCGAACAAAAACACTGAGAACGTCCAATGAACAAAACTTGCATGCTGCATGATTTCTCAACTGATAACTGCCACTACCTGTAGCTGAACAAACTTGTTGAGTAAATTGTTCAGTGACGGTTGCAGATACATTGACGACCGCGTTGACATCACGTTTTACGAGCGGCTGTTCTCGTGGGAAATCATGACCGGCGGGTTTCTGGTGAAAAACACGGACTTCGCTCGAAAGTTTGTGCTCGACTTTGCCGACACCGAGTTCAGCTCGCCCCAAAACTCGTGGAATGGCGCCGACAACGGCATGATTCACTTGCTGCTGCTGAAAACGCTGTTACCAGACGCGCCGCAAGCGATAGAGAACTGCGAACAACTGCTGGATCACAGTGTGTTTGCAGTGGAGATTTTTTGCACATTTTTTTTCGAAAAAAAGAAATGCAGGCATCGCATTGCGAAATTTCATGCATAACCTCGAGCGGGATTCGAACTATTACCCGTCTATGGTTTGCCCGGGTATGCCGAATAATTACTTGTATCTGCTTTTAAAATAACGAAGAACACGAGAAAATAATCCCGTACGTCAAAAAGCGACTTCACAACAGTTTTTCCTTGTATTTGACTCCAGCTACACGGTGAAAGATACCAAAGTTCATTCCAAAATTTACTCTATACCAAAATTCATTCCAACATTCATTCCAAATTTCATTCCATGCCTTATGCCATGCCATAATTTAATGGAATGAACTTTGGAACGGATTTTACCACTCAAAATTATTTTAGCAGCAGAAAGCTGTTCATAAGCTAGGCACCTCATACGAGCTGTACTTTCGGTTCGTGCTGTGCGTGCGCACGATGCTTGGCGGCCGGCGCGTTTGGCCGCCGTATTTTCGACTGTTGCGCAAAGCGCACGGCTGGGCGATGGACACGGCGTTCGTGCAGCACAAATGGTGCCACGCGAACTTCATGAGTCACGGAATAAAGCACGACTTCGTTGGACAAACGAACATGACGGCACTGTTTACGGTAGTGCTTTTTGGGGAAGCATTGACTCATTTTGTGTTGCTTTTTCATCACATGTCGAACAATACTCAAACAAAACAACGAAAAAACCAAGCCCGAAACACTGCGATGGTTCAAATAAGAGTTCTTTTCGCACACCTTTTGCTGCTGTTGACATTCGGTCGGTAAGACACCCAGCATATCACCGCAATTCTATTTGACACTCACAATCCGTACAGGCGTTGTCTGAGGTTCAGTTTCACTCCCCTTAAACTATAGAATGAACAAATGAAGAGGCAAAACAGAAAACCATGAAAAACAAATGACAACAACATTTGATCGAACAAACTTGCAAGAATGCACACCGTTCTCAGAAGGACTTCATTGCAGCGCCTCCCAACGGGTGCGGAGTGTGTGCAGCCAGTCGATTGGCCGTGGCAACCGGAGTTTCGAGTGTCGTGCGACGTAGTGCGCGCGAGTCTGCACTCACTAGAGCCGGGTCTCGCGAAGGGCTACCCGGCAGCGTCGCAAACGCACACCTGGCTGCTCGTGGAGCGTGTCGCGAGCTGCTGGCCAAACTGCAAGGCGCAGTGAACGAGATGCACTTTGACTTTTTTGCATTTATTATTTATTGTTCAATTCAAAACAGAGGATTTCGTGTGGTGTGCAATCCCGACAGTTTTTTTTTTATTTTTGAAAAAGTGACAGCTCTCCACCATTGTTCTGGAGCTCATGCAAGTTGTTCATCACAAATGTAGTTCACTTGTATCGGATAATTTATCGAATGGATTTTATCAACGAAACAACTTTGTTATTGCCAATGTGAACGTGCTGATTGCATATTTCTCAATTATGAATCGAAGCACGCGTTATCTCGGTAAACGACCATTTGATTTTCAACTTTCTGTTCGCAGCTTTTTGCATTTTTTTCTTGCATTTATCAAACACGGGTTGAAATATGGTGTCAGCTAAAAAGGTGACGTGATTCTCATTGTGGTGTTGTTTGAAGTTTGAAAGTTCTGAAATTGAATTTGATTTACTGCCTCGCATGAAAGCAAATGAAAAGCAAAACGGTTGACGTTTTCTTTGAAGTTTTAATAATTTTTTTTTATTTTAAAATTCTTCGTCGAACCCTAAATCCTAAAAAATCCTATTCAAACAAAAATTCAAATTCAAGTCTAAAATCAATCGGTGGCCGGTGCACTAATTTTTGTCGACCATCATCAGATTTCCTGCGGCATTTTGGAAATTTTTTTAAACTAATTAGACTAGTTTAAAACAGTTTTTAAGTAAAAAATCGGGATTTTCACCATAGTTGTTCCAGAGCCGAGGGGTTGGGGGGGGGGGGGGCCGATATAGACAGCTGGAGCAAATTTTCCAGATAGATAGATAGCTGGAAAATTTTGGGGGGGGGCGCGGGGGGGGCCATGTGACTTTGGGGGGGGGGCGGTCAAAATTTTGAAATTTGATAGACAGATAGCTAAAACGCTAAAAAGCTTTAAAAACAGCAAAATAATGCTAAAAATACACTAAAAATCAAGTATAAACGCGTATTTTACCTAAAATTAGCGAAATTTTCAAGAATTACGAGCAAAAATGGTCAATTTTGGTCAAAAATTGACTCATTTTATATCTTCGAAGACAAAAATTTTCAGATAGATAGCTGGCTGAGAATTTTTTTCAGATAGATCGTGCAAGAAAAGCAACTGTGCCGTGTTTATTTTGCTTTCTCTTGCTTAATTTAATCGTGCCTGAATGTCAATCGTCGCCGTTGTGCGCTGTCTGATGTTGTCGGTTCGTGATCGCGCTATTTTATTTATTTCTTCTCTCAAGCTTCAATTGTGTTTGCGCGTTTTTTTTTTAACATTCATTGTTTCTGACTGTCGACGGTTGGTTTTATTTTGTGGATTTTGTTTCTTTGTGTGAATACCCGGGCAGTCATCTGCCCATTCGTTTGCATCGACTTTTTGCTTGCTTTCATTCATGCATTCACCAAGTTCATCAATAATCTTGTGTTTCTTTAGGTTTTTTTTGTGACATCAATTGTGTTTGTTTTGCATAATGGAAATTTTGTGAATGTGTTGATGTGAACTGGCCGTGAGGCATACAAATCAAATTGATTGATTGATTGATTGATAGATAATAGCTGAGCCGAAAAAACTTGTCTGATAGAGATAGATTCAAAATTCTTTGGGGGGGGGCGGTCCCCCCCAGGCCCCCCCTAGAACAACTATGATTTTCACTATTTTTCGAAGTTTTTTTAGTTCAGTCAGGTTTGCGGGTTTTTATCGTTCGAAATCGATCCGTAGTATTCCTTTCCTTCCGCTGGTAAATCTGTTGCGCTCCTGCCTGCGGCGTCGTCATTGTTTTTCTTCTGCAACAATTGGCTTTGGTCACAATCACAACACAACATTTACCGTGCATCATTTATAAACGAGCGCGATGGCGTTTTACACGTGTGGTCCGAATGAAGCGATGGTGGTCAGCGGTGCGTTTTTTATTGTTTGTGAACTTCAGCAATTCTATTCAACTTGTTTCTTGGTTTTCATTTTTTTTGGTCGCAGCGTTGGTGTTTCTGCTGGTTTTCGCTGACTCCTCCAATATGGGTCTGCTAAAAAATCGTCGCTATGCGCTGAATTTAATGACCCAAATGAAAGCCTTCGTTCCACTGAGTAACCGTGTGTGTGTGGCTGTTTCGAAATTTTTTGACGGAAGAAACTGAGGAAGTATAAACAGAAAGGGCCGCGTTGTCTGAAAATTACATGCAGGCAAAACGCAGTGGAGTGAAAATTTTAAAATTGAATAACTTTATAAAGGCCACACACTCACTGTTGTTGATCAGTTTAGCGAGGGCTCTCATTTGAGCCATAAATCAGCGCGGCGACGAAATTTGAGTGGACCCATATTTTGAACGAGCAATCTTTTATCTGAAATCGTGTGCTCAATTATCCTTTCAAAATCGAAAGCAAGCTCCGTTCCGTGTTGCGCCTGCAGGCTGCTGCCACGGCAAGCCGTCATACGTGCCCGGCGGGCGCATTTTCGTGTTGCCGGTGGTGCAGCAGATCCAAAAGTTGCCGTTGAACGTGATGACGTTGAAAGTGGACAGTCCACGCGTGTACACTAAACTCGGCGTTCCAATTTCCGTCACTGGCATCGCGCAGGTTTGCCTGACTTGGAGCTGAGCTTTTTCGTTTTTTTTCTGTTTTAGCAACCAGTCATTGGAATTGGGTTTTTTTTCATTGAATTTTGAATAAACTGTGTTGTTGCCGACGTAACCACAGGCGAACTGTAAATTATGATAGGCAATTAGCCGATTGGCTGCTTTTGAACTCTGCTCACTGATAAGTGCAATGATAATGACGTGGAGCCAATTAGTATGCCAGATTGAAAGGCCAATGTTTTGCAGTTTTGACTGCATCAGCACGCATACTTGCTTTTTTTGTTTGATTGAGTTTGCGGAGTTGTTGAACAAGCCGTTTCATTCTTTGCAAAATTTCGCAAAAAAAACAAAAAAAACTTAATTTGCTCAGGTGAAAATCCAAGGTCAAAACAAGGACATGCTCGCAACGGCCGCGCAACAATTCCTCGGTAAATCGGTGCCCGAGATTCAGCACGTGGCACACGAGACACTCGAGGGACACCAACGCGCCATCATGGGACTGATGACCGTCGAAGTTTGTGCGCCTTTTTTTGTTTTATACTGTTGTTGTTGTTGTTGTTGTTGTTTTTGTTGTTGTTGTTGTTGTTTTTGTTGTTGTTGTTGGTGGTGTTGTTTAGAGTTGGTAAAAAACCGGTTTTTTATATTGCCAGGAAAAAAACCGGTTTCTTTTCCGTTTTAAAACCGTTTTAAAACCATAAAAAACCGAATGCTTCCCAGCTCCTAAACTTTTCAGAACTTGGCATCTTGAACTCAAAATAGGAAATACATCAAAATTAGTGATTTTGAGCAGCGTAAAATGCTGTTTTCGGGCATACAACCGACCCAATATGCTATTTTTGCCACCAAATGCTACCCAATTTTTTTGTTTCAAATCAAATTAATTTCGCTTTTATTGGTTTCCAGGGCAGCACGTTCAATAAATTGAAAACAAAGACTGGGCAGTGACCGTGTGGGTGTGGGGAGCGGGGAGGGACGGTTGCAAGGAGACCGGATAGCTGACCCCGATTAGGGGGCGAGATTTGCAGAACTGCAAAGTGAAACCGGTGGCGGATTGCGTTTGAAAAATAACATTTCATCAGTTACCCTTTGCAAATCGACAACATCGTCAGTTAGTCTGCATATGCACTTAGTTTAGCAGTCACCTTGTCTTCATCGTATTTCACTTGACCCTTGCCACAAAAGCTTCTGCAAAATGATGCTTCCCCAGTTCAGTTCGATACAGTTCACTGCACCGTTTTTTCAAAAATATAATTTTACATTTTATCAATCAAACGAAGAGTTGTGATTTTTGACCACGAAGTTTGAAAATTTTTAAGGTTAAAAACCGGTTCTTTATTTTTTCAAGAAAAAAACTGGAAAAAAACCGGTTTTAAAACGGAAAAGAAACCGTTTTTTTTCTTGTGCCAACCCTAGTGTTGTTGTTGTTGTTGTTGTTGGTGGTGGTGGTAGGGTTAGGGGAAAAAAAAATCCGGATTTTTTTTTTAAATTAAAAAAAAATATTTAAAAAAAAAAAAAATTTTTACAAGTTAGGTTTGTTCGAAGCGTCTCGTCGAGCTGAGTTCATCTAGACTATTTTCAGAACGATCCGGAAAACTATAAGAGCGAAAATCGTGTTTTATTGAAATTATGTCCATTTCATAGAGGGAAAGTTGCATTTTCAACAGTAAAACAGGACAATTTTCGACGTGTACTTGAATATTGAACCGTTCTTAGTTGTTCCTCTTTAGAAAATTACCAAAATTTGACTGTGTTCAAAAATTCCTGTTTGCTGTAGCTAAGTCGGCAACCCCTGTCGACCCGGTCGCCCCCCCCAAGACACTTACTTTCAGGTTCAACCAGCTATGCTATCTGCCACATGGCGAGAGCCCACTCTTCAAATCATCGTATCGAAAACACGTACCATGATTTCGCGATCACGTTGCGGGCAACTGACAGACGCAAGTTTAACACGTTAGTTTAGCTCAGCACGCAAGTTTTAACATGTGGCCATGTTATCGGGTATCTGAAAAACGGTCGTGTGATGTGGTATCAACCAACATCTCCGCTCCAATTGTTTAACAATATATCGCACAACTCCATTGTAGACCTATAACATACGCCAATCAACAAAATATCATGTTCATCTCATGGCCTACCGACTGAAAAAACATGTTCTAAGTTGCAAGAAAACGATTTCTGAAACGATATTTCAATTCAGTTAAGTCATTTCAACGCTAAAAATTGACTCTAGAAGTCATCCAAATCGAAAAACATGGAGTACGTCGGTCAAAATGACCAAATAATGACATGTACCTAAGCACACAAAGAAGTTGGGAAGAAAATTTGGTTTGAACTTTCAAAAAATTATGCCATAAATCGAATTTTCAGAGCAAAGTAGAAGAAAAATTTTTCAAGTTTTTCTGAAAAAAATAAGTTTGAAAAAAAAATCCAAATTTTTTTTTTAAAAAAAACGAAAAAAAAATAAAAAATTTTTTTTTTCAAAGCCCCTAACCCTAGGTGGTGGTGTTGTTGTTGTTGTTGTTGTTGGTGGTGGTGTTGTTGTTGTTGGTGTTGTTGTTGTTGTTGTTGTTGTTGTTGTTGTTGTTGGTGTTGTTGTTGTTCTTTTTGTTGTTGTTCTCTGCACTGTTTTGTGGTTGTTGAACGGTGTTTCACCCTGCTCGACGAATAATTCGACTACACTCAGTCAATCCGTTGCAGCATTCCATTGAATGTTTGCCTCTTTGACTCACCAAACATGGAACTGTTTCAGGAGATCTACCAGGATCGGCACAAGTTCTCGGAGAAGGTGTTCGAAGTGGCCAGCTCTGATCTCGTCAACATGGGCATTACGGTCGTCAGCTACACTCTGAAGGACATTCACGACGATGAGGTGAGCAGAGAAACGCGTAAAACAAAGGTTTTGTCTGTTTGTCTTTGTCTGCCTACTGCCTGTAGCGCAGGTGTAGGGCTTTCGTCTACCGTTCTATAGGTGGAAAGTTCGAGCACCACTACAAGATATATAATGGAAAAACGAAAGTGACCAATAACATCTTGGGCTCGGGGCAGTATTGCCCGTTTCCGCCGGAGATTGCTACCGTGTTATGCTTTTTGGAACCGGTGCGCGAATAATTCAATTAAAACAAAGTATCTCCGTTATCGTGGTCTTGAGTCAATCGAAATCGACGCTGTCGATCAGAAACAACAGCTACACAGACTCCGCCCCCACAGCAATGAATGCCTGCGCAGAAAGCATGCATCACGTGATCACCAACCAATCAGCTGATTTGTTTATAGTTTAAAAACCGGAGATGTTTCTGATGCCATCTCTAGTCTTGATGTCTTTGGTCAACACGCGCTCGTTGAAATCTGCTTTGCCAGAGATAACTGAAAGTCCGTTACCATGGTGTTGTTGTTGCCGTTCAGCTGAAAAAAACACAGAAGAAACTCCACTCCTTACGGTGTCCGTCTCCAACGTTCCATTTCCGAAGCATCACAATACTGATGTCGTTTTTGTTGTTGGCTTTTTCCAGGGTTACTTGAAAGTGTCCGTCTTCAGTGTTTCATTTCCGAAGCATCACAAAACTGACTTATGTTTGTTGTCGGCGTTTTTCCAGGGTTACTTGAAAGCACTTGGTCGTGGGCGAACGGCGGAGGTGAAACGAGACGCGCGAATGGGCGAGGCACAGGCGAACGCGGAGGCTCGCATCAAGGTGAGTGACGAGGGATGCAGTGCAACAGGGCCACGGGCAACGTTAAGCGGCATTCATGAAGCAGTATTCAGTGACGCACAGCTGGGTTGAAACATAGCTACGCATTCACTAAATACAGCTTTATGAATGCACCAGTAAGGGGCGTTCATGAAGCAGTATTTGGTGACCTCACAGCTGTGTTAAAATATACTGTTGCTGCGCGGTCGCTAAATACTGCAACATGAATGCACCCTTAGTCCTCGTGAAAGCACCAGGCAGTGAAAATTTTGGAGAACCGCAACGCAATTTTTGGTTGATTTGTGGTCATTCACTTGTTCAGCAACAACCTCGTGCTTCTGTCGACCTATACCGTAATTCTGAATCCTGAACTCGCTCCAGCAGTTACCGCCAGTGCATATGCATTCTGTTTATTAGCCATCAGCGATTTTGTCGCTGAGCATTTGAATCGACATTTCGGTGTTGTGGCCAAGCCTTTGTCTTCTGGTGATCGGTGATATTTTCTATCTGTCCTCGAACTTTTGCAGAATCAATAAGAATTACAATTTTAGAAAACAGTTCGCTGTTTTCTAGGAAGCGGCCGCCGAAGAGGAGCGTTTGAAGGCGAAATACGTGAACGACATTGAAATCGCGAAGGCGAAACGCGACTACGAGCTGCAGAAAGCGACCTACGACCAGGAAGTGAACGCGAATAAAGCGCGCGCCGATTTGGCGTACAGTCTACAAGTTTGTATTCGTGTTTTGCACGCGAGAGTTGACAATAATTACGTGTTTTGCACGCGAGAGTTGACAATAATTAAAGAAGGGAAGTGTATTGACTGGCCAACTTACCGATTGAATGTAATTTAGTTTGTACCGTTGATAACATTCATTCATTCTGGTTTATTTCTAGAATTTCTTTCTTGATTTAAGGAGCACATCATTGATTAGGCCTCCCTTCTCTTCTGTTGTTGGCCAGGCCGAAATGCAGAGAACCACCATACAAATTGGTTGATTTGTATGTAATTTAACGCAAAACGACACAATGGTTGTGTTGCAGGCAGCCAAAACACAGCAGCGCATCAAGGAGGAACAGATGGAAGTGCAGGTGGTTGAGCGGACGCAACAGATTGCGCTCCAGCAACAGGTCAGTCCGAGTCGAACAAAGCATGCAAACATCCATTCATGGAGGTTGCAGCGCACGGCGTCACCTTCGCTACACGCATTCATGGAGCAAAAACATCGTAGCTTCATGTGCTAAAGTGACGCTGGCGCTTCAGCGCGCGCCAGTGCATGAATGGGCGTTCACTGTCATCCGGAATCAAGACAATACAGTCGAACTGTAAATTATGGGGAATCAGGTGATTCGTTGGTGATTACGGTATGTATACTTTCTGCGCAAGACGAAACTCCATCCTCGCGACAATGCCTGCACAGAAAGCACCAACCAATCAGCTGATTCTCTACAATTTAGTGCTCGACTCCACTACTGTTTTGTGCTGATGAAATCGCCTGAAACCGAATTCTTGTCGCCCATTTCCAGGAGATCACCCGTCGTGAACGCGAGCTGGACGCGACGATTCGTCGGCCGGCCGATGCCGAGAAATACAGACTAGAAAAAATCGCAGAGGCACAGCGGCAGCGTATTGTGCTCGAGGCAGAGGCGCAGGCGAACGCTGAACAGGTGGGCGGGGACTTGAGTGGAGGAGGGCGCACGCTGATTGGCTGCAGTGCCTCATGCCGTAGCTGACGGGGGGGGGACTATGTTGGGCGCACGCTGATTGGCTGCAATGCATCGTGCCGTAGCTGACGGGGGGGGGGGCAATGATGGGCGCACGCTGATTGGCTGGTGTACATCATGCCGTAGCTGCATCAATCAATCAATCCATCACGCACGTTTTCCAGATGAAAGGCGAAGCGGACGCGTTCGCGATCGAAGCGAAGGGCAAAGCGGAGGCGGAACAGATGGAGAAGAAGGCTGCGGCGTTCAAACAGTACAAGGAGGCGGCGCTGATGGATCTGGTCTTGGAGGCGTTGCCAAAGGTACGGCATAGTTTGGTAGAATCTGTCACGAGGGGAGTGCGGTGGAAGAATCACAAGCACAGCGTGTGATGTGCTTATCTGTGTCTGTTAAATTCGTTGAATGCTTGGGATGGCACGAAAAAACCGGTTTCTCTTCACAAAAACATAAAAACCGGTTTTTTACATATCTATTGAATGCATTCTTTGTCTACGTTTTTTGTTTTACTTTGAGACAAAATATGTGATTTCTGCATCAGCTGATCATCACATTTGCATCCAACCACCTCAATACATCGATGCAAACACGGACGGTGAATGTTCGAGAAACAACCCACCAAAGTTCCTGCTAAGTCCGAGCTCCCTTACTGATGTAACCGTTCGACCGTGCTTGCAGGTGGCCGCCGAAGTGGCGGGCCCGTTAGCGGACGGCCCCGACAAGATCACGATGATCAGCACCGGCGACGGCGAGGTCGGCGCTGCGAAGTTGGCTGGCGAAGTGATGGACGTGATGCAGCGGATGCCGGCGCTCGTCAACGAAATGACAGGCGTCAGCATCTCCGACGTCAGTGGGGGGCAGACGAAGTGGAGTGCGGCAGTTTGAACGGGCTCGGGCTGTGCGCTGATTGGCCGTTTAGTTGTTGTTGTTGTTGTTGTTGTTGTTGTTGTTGTTGTTGTTGTTGTTGGGATTTTTAGGCGATTTTTTCAGCCAGGGCTAACCCAGAGAAGCGTCCAGACAGTGCAATCTTAATCGACCGAACTGCGTTTGGTTTGATGTGACTTCGAGGTTGTTTTTCTTGTTTCAGACCATGAAGAAACAGTGAACGGTGTCAAGTGGCATTATGGCTGCGTGCGAAGATGGGAGTATTCAACTATCTTATTACTTAAGGGGCATTCATGAAGCAGTATTTAGTGACCGCGTAGCTATGTTTTAACACAGCTACGCGTAATTAAATACTGCTTCATGAATGCGCCTTTAGCTTGACGCTACTTTAGAGTGTGTCTGACGCAGGCACAATTTCAGATTACCAAACTGTATTATCTTTATTCATGTTCATTCCATGATTCTATGTCTGTAAGCAAATAACCGTGTGTTTCTTGTTGTAAATCCTAACCAACACATTTATTTAGTAAAGCTCGAACTATTCGGGAGATTAGTGGTATGCAGCATAAAATTAATTTTTTTTCAATGTGCATGTGATCCGCTTTTCAGAAGCTGACTAATTCATCACAAATTCAATGTTTTCTTATTTTTGCAAAAAGTTACTGATCAAAATCCGTTTCACCTGGCATTATGTTTTCATTCAAACCCCAATTTTATTGTTGTTCTGTTTGTTGCTGTTTCTGTAAAACTCTCTTGCCTTGAAGTTCTGTTGTGACTGAGCGATGTCAGAAATTCTCAGTGCAAACCAGGGTGGTTTTCAACGTTTTTTGCAAAGTCAGATGCAGTTTTTGCAACATATGTTGGTGCGTTTCTGCACTGGACGAAAAAGCGAATTTGAACCTAACTCTGACGGGAAAAGAGAGCGGTATTGGACTTCTTGTTGACAAGTTTGTAATTTATCCATTGGTTTTGCACATCAATATTGATTCTGCCTCTGTTTTGTGAAAACGGAGCATAAATCGAGACATTGCATTGCATGGTTACATTTTTTGCAAAGTTCTTCTAAAAGGGTTGATTGGGTTGTTTGTTTGTGAGTGTATTTTTGTTTTTGTTTTTTTTTTGCTAGTCAGTTCAGCCTGTCTGAGCATGAGCGTTTTTCGATTTACTGTATCGTTTCTAAAATGCTGAATATCAATAGAAAATATCTCCAGTTTCTAATCAACACCCTCTCGCTAATGCTTTCTGTTGCTTTTCAACTGGGCATTTTTGGTGGACAAGGTACTGTAACTGTATCAATCATTCTTTAACATCTGTTTGTTGGAATTATGTACAGTATATTTCTTTGAACCTGTCGGTTTTGGCAGAAAAAAGAGCCCGCGAAACTTTGAATTAATAAAAAGTGAACTGCATTCGGGTTTTTGGCGAATCAAGAACTCATTTCTGTGGCGAAATATGTTCTTTTTTTTAAAACGGTTGCCGGTAATTCTTCTTTCGCGGGTTCTGTATGTTGCTAAAAAGATGACAGGTTAAAAAACCTGCTGTAATTTATCGGATAGAAACAGTGGTGTGAACTCAGTAAACTCACATGACGTGCGTGCCGTGCGTCCCGCGTATACTGCGCTGATTTTTATTTACTCTACGCGTATACTCGTGAAGTCACGAAGAATGATTCATTGATTTTCCTCTGTTCATTTCCAATCTGTGTGTTCTCATTTTTCAAACGCAGTATTTTGAAATTTGTTAGCTTGATATTTATTAACTCTGTTGTCAATTTTCTATCAAAATGTTCTATCAGTTGCTGTCATTTGAGCCCTGCTTTTTCTCCCTGTCACGGCATTTCTTTGTTTTCGCCTTTTTGCATGAAACTACAGCTAGGCGGAAGTCCAGAGGATTTTTCAAGACCGTGCACCTTGTTACAGCACAGTTTTGTTGCACAAAAATATGCAGTCTATATAGATAACTACACTAACTCTATAACATACATTGTATCTGACTAGCTGATTGGTTGATGCATGCATTCTGTGAATGGATTGCTGTGGAGGCGAAGTTTGGTTTCTATAGAATCCGTGCATCACGTGACGTGACCAGACCACCAACCAATAAGCTAGTTGGATATGTTATAGAGTTAGTCAGTTAAGGGACATTCATGAACCAATATTTAATGACCGCGTAGCTACGCGTTACTAAATACTGCTTTATGAATGCCGCTTTAGACTGTATAGCTGCAAACAAACCGGATAGACATTGCACCAACATCAGCATGTGTGTCTGTGCGTTTATTTATTACTATGCAACATTGCTGTGTTATAGCAAAGTGCACGGTATTTAGAAATAATCTCTGCCAATAACTTTAAGAAACTTTAACTCCAAGAAAAAATCACAGTTATATGTATTGTTCATCGTTCATGAATGTGCTTTTGAGTAATAAAACCTGTGTTGAAAAGTGGAAGGAGAAACTGCTACTGGTGAAGAGTTTCAACATTCAACAAAACAAGCAACAAAAATTATTTCCACAAAAAAATGAACAGTAAAAAAAAACAAAATGACAAATTCCATATCACCAAAAATGCCAAAAAATTATAACCGTAGGGTCAATATCACAATAACGAACGAGGGGGGGGGCTAAAAATGCAAAAGCTCAGATGTTGGGATGCCGTTTTGTTCGGTAAACCCATTAAAATGATTTTCGGGTGTCCAAGCCAGGTTTCGAAGCACTTTATCAACTCAGTAAAGTCCACTTGAAGCAATTACAGCAAATCACAATCACATCACAGGAACACATCATTATGACAGCTGTCAATCATTCTCCACTTGCCAATTGGCGGCGTCATTGCGATCAGTGGCGTCAAACTGGACGTGTCGACGACAATCGCAGTCGATCGTTGTTCGTCGCACATTTTCGCATCGAACGTCGCCGAGACGATCAGATTGTTTTTGTGGTTCTGTGAAAATGTTTGCACAAAATTTGTGTGCCCTTTCCAAAAACGTTCACTTTTGCGTTTTCGTCGTCGGTTCGGTTGGCCAGAGCTGGCGTTTTGATCAACACCGATGAAAACGGACAGAGTCGTGTTGACAGTGTTAACAATACAGCAACATCCTTGTAAAGCTGCGCTTGTGCCTGTATTATCTTTTGTTTTGGTCCCGAGACTCAAGACAGAGAGGTGAACAGTTATGGCGCGGGAATTCAAAATTGGCAAAGTGATCCGAGTCCGCTAAATAGGTCCGAGTCACTCTGAATTGCGACATAAAGATTGAAACTAGTGATTCTTTTCCACGTCTGCACACGCATTCAGTCGCAGAAATCTAATAAGACTGATGATAGTGATTGTCACCCTCGTGGCCTGGTGGTAGTGCGTTAGACTACAGTCTGTGCGCTCGGGGGATCGAGCCACGCCGGGAGGGGTGTATAGGCACTTAATGACAGAAAACTCGATGGGCGCCATATACTCAATGGCGTTCTGTACGCTTCTTTGGGTTAAAAACAACGCCCTGGCCAAAAACATCGCTTAAAAAGCCCAACAACAACAACAAAATGATGCCAACACACTCACCAGCCGACCAGCACGCCATTCGTGACAGCCCTGATGACTCCGCTGTTCCGGCGACCGTTTGTCACTTTTCTTATTTTTTTTCTGCTGCTCCGTGCACATGAAAGAGTCGTCGTCAATGTTTCTGTTGCTGTTGTCAAACGTGTCCTCGCCGTCTCCGCCCACCACGATCGTGCCAAACATCTCCGACGCACGTCGACGCGCGTAATTCGTGAAGCGCTCGCCGAAATTCGTCGGGTAACGTCTCAGCCAGAAATAAAGCTCGTGACGGAATTGAGACGACGTCGCACAGAAGAGCACGAAGTTCACCTGGAAATTGGCATTATCATTGAAATTGATCATGAGGTCATGACTCGGTATGGGGTTGGACGCACGGCCACGAACAAGACCAAACACCGAACGATTTGATCTGAATATTGTCACTGTGTAGACTGAAGTTTAAAAGTTTCTCTCCACTGAAAATCATAAGGTTACATATATGTTTTAACAATCTCAGTAGGCGTAATATTCGCAAACAGCAGTTTCAATTTAACTGTACAATTCATACTTAAATTTTTTTTTAAATCTGAGTGTGCGTTTATTCACTGTCGTGGCCTGGTGGTAGCGCGTTAGACTATTGTCTGTGCGCTTGGGGGATCGAGCCCCACCGGGGGTGTATAGGCACTTAATGACAGAAAAAAATCAATGGGCGCCCTACTCATGGGATTTCTGTACGCTTCTCTGGGTTAGCCCTGGCTGAAAACATCGCCTAAAAATCCCAACAACAACACACAACAAACTGTCCCAGTGTGCACCACGGACCAACCGAACTGTACACGATGATGCTCAGCTCGGTCAAGTCCAACAGACGACTGTAGCAGCGTTGCAGACCCTCGGTGCCGAACTGAATGCGGTAAAAGGCGAGCGCCACCTGGGGCATCTCGACGAGCACAAACATCGCCATTACAGTGATCACCATCGGCGTCGTGCGATTCGCCAGCCGCTGCCCGCGGGCGCGACACGCGCGCAGTGAGTTCGAGTCGGCGTTCTGCGTTGTTGTTTTGCATGGAAAACACTAAAATGCACATTCATATGCACATGTTCGTGCACCTTATTGATGCACAGACCCCATCGATTTAGAGTCACTACAATTTTCAGAAGCAACAACAACAACAGCTGCATCTGCATGCATTGTTTTCACAGAGTAAAAAGTCGTCTTTTTGCTAATAAACAAAACTTTTTTAAAGTGCACGGATTTGTGCATTTGTGAATCGATCATTGCAGAAACATCAACCTGTGCATCAACATGTGCATCATTTTTTGCGTGCTTGTAAATACTCGAATAGGATTGCACTGGATCACCGTGATCTGGACCAATTAATGGGAATCGCAAGCTGCAGACCAACATGTATCTGCCTTAGTTGCGTCGTGATCGTGAAGCACAGCGGCACTACGATTGCACTCGGCAGCAGCTTGAATGTCACCGTGAAGAAAATGTTGCGCATCTGCAAAGAATATCGTTTTTTTGGCAGGTAACTTTCACATTTTTTAGCAAGCAGCGCTCAGCTGGTTTGCTGCAGCAATTCAATCTCAACATATCGCCGATTCATGTAATGCTGATCAGAAACCAGAAAGCACAAAGCAATCATGCAGCTGGCACGATTACATGGTTTTCTCGTTCACAACCGTGGAGTTCACCAATGCTACTGCGCAGACTATGTCGTGGCCACTTTGGGATATGTTTTGGACACTATAACTAGGCATTTTTCATGGCCACTATGGCACGTTGGCCACTATGCACTTTTACCGTTTGGCATGGCATGCATTTTCGAGCACATTTTAGCATGGCATAAACGTTGGAATGTACTTGTGACTGTATTTTGGCATTTGTTATAGCGAGTGCGCATCATTTGATCGTTTCAAATGTTGCAGCAGCAAAAACACTCACTTTCGTGTACAAACGACTGGCGCCCAACTGCGACACGTGAATAACGTACGAGTCTGCGAATTCGACGGCTAACGCACGATTCGCCTCGTCGAGCGTTGTAATGTTCAAGTTATAAAGTAGACGATGTTGACAGTTCGGTCGACCGTTGCCGTGCGCATCGGGCACCACGTCAATCCAGAGGGTCGTCAGCCACGAGAGCGCCCCGACGATCGCGACAACCGGGATCACGAGACGGATCGTTTTTCTAAGACGCGCGATTTCTCATCATTTTTTCCAATATTTCGTGATTATCAGTATCATCAATTTTTTTCAGATTCTGAGACTGAATGAGTGTGTGCAGTTGTAGAAAGGAAACTAGTTTCAATCTTTATGTGGTGGCCAAGCTCTTGTCACCCTCGTGGCCTGGTGGTAGTGCGTTAGACTACAGTCTGTGCCCTCGGGGGATCGAGCCCCGCCAGAGGGGTGTATAGGCACTTAATGACAGAGAAAACTCAATGGGCGCCCTACTCAATGGCGTTCTGTACGCTTCTCTGGGTTAGCCCTGGCTAAAAACATCGCGTAAAAATCACAACAACAACAACAACAACAACAACAACAACAACAACAACAACAACAACAACAACAACAACAACAACAAGCTCAAAGTTACTCGGGCTGATTTGAGGGATTCGGATCTCACTTTGCCAATTTTGAATTCGCGCGTCACGCACCAATCTACTATGCGCGCATTGAGTCTCAAAACCAAAATATAAAACATCCTACAATGCAACAAACGACGTGAAACGAAAAACAGCATGTTGAGCGTGCAAAAAAGCCGGTCTGTGCGACAAACACGACGACGAACCGACACGTCAGCCAGTACGTGTTCAGCGCCGTTCGCACGCTCGGCAGCAGACTGTAGCAGCGGATGACGGTGATGACGACGACCAGCCACGATGAACAGCAGTAGCCGATCACTTGACTTTTGTGCGCGATCGTCTGCACATGAACGGCCGTCCAGGTCATGAAGGCGCGCTTGCAGTGCTCGTGCGCCTGCGCGTAAACCATTTCAAAGAGAAGGTGCCCGATCAGCAGCAGCGCCTGCGCGAGCGACAACGCCGTCAGCTGCACGTTGTAGGGTGTGCGCATCTGCATGGAAAAAAACGACACTGGTTGGCACCACCCGCGTTTGTCATCATCCATCCATCCATTTTATGTCGCGGAAAAGCAGAACACTCCGATAAAACTTTATGAACAGCATGTAGTTCGGACGGAGACCCAACTACGGTCATCATGACACTCTACGGTCTTCAGCGACCGTTTGGCACACGATCGGCAAACTGGCAATTGTTGCTGCTCATGTACTTGATGATCAAGGATAAAGCAAAACGGTGTTTGAAAAATATCTGAATCTGGCAAAACGTACATAGATGGTGTGAGGACTGTTGACAACCGCATGTGCGACGGTTATCAACCCGGGTATGTGGGTCAGTTATCAATCGTACGGGGGACAATTAAGGGCCATTCATGAGGCAGTATTTAGTAATCTCGTATAGCTATTTTTTAACACAGATGCATACTGTACATGTATACGCGCGTCATTAAATACTGCTTCATGAATGCGCCATTATCAACCGCACACGTGTGTCGTCAGCTGTCAACCGTGTATGCGGGTCAGTTATCAACCGTGCTTCGGCCAAGTTCAACGCTCATAAACCGCATGAATGGACGATTATAACCATGAATGCTTTTTATTTGTTAAAATCATCATATTTGCCACACTTACGGATCTGCGCGTAAGTATGGTAACGACGAGCGCATGCCCCATGAGTCCGATGGTGCACGTGGCGACCACAAAGTACCACTGAATGTGCCGGTAGAACTTGGTGAAGTCGCTGAAGCGGCACTGTTCACCAAGCGGTTCGTTCAAAGTTGTCGAAAAATTGGACATGATTTTCTCGATTCACTGTGATAAAAAATGAAATGCAACTATTATCTTTTCGTGCAAAGCAGGAGAATAAGTAATGTTGAATGATGTGATGGAAAAGCCGCACAGCGGAAAAGCTGGTTCGCCGCCCGAATGTAGCGCGAGTATGAAATAAAAGAAATTTATTTAGTGAGAAAAAATTAGTTATTTTCTCAATTTCTTGCACAAATATGCCGTTAGAATATGCCGAGTTTGCTGATTTTAAACTGCCGCACAGCCATAAAACAAAACGCATATTGGGACACGTTTAATAAGAAAAAGATACTACCTAACATAAGATTTTCTTTATTGAAAATATCATGTGCTTTCGCTCAAAGAACGCTGTCCTCTGGTGCTGGAAATCAGCACGGATTCGACACAATAGCATAACAGAAAACACTAACAATGGATTCTACATAAAAAGCACATTGCAGGTACGGTGCTTTCTTTTGATCACACTGTGTGTGTGATAATACCAAGTCAAAAGAGCTGAAAACATTCAAAACACACAAGCACTTCCTAGAAATCACAGACACATTTTCCTATTATTTGCTAATTATTTTGCAACTGAATTGAAGCATAAAGCACATCAACCCTTTATTTTTAAACGAGCATGTGCACCGGGAAAAAAATAGAATTATCCCAATTGGCCATGGGACATGCAAATGTAATGTACAGTGGCGAGCAAAAGTGTTGGAACGCTGCGCGCGTGTTGCATCAGTCGTACAAACACTATTATAAAAATCCCATGCAATTTTTTTTTGTTTTTATGACTACTGAGTGTATAATACACTATCCGCAGGGTTTTTTCTCTGAAACATACATTTATTTGACAAATACCGAGTACTACAACACACCTCCATAGCATATGACTGGCAGTAGTAAAACTGATTCAAAATCATTTTGCAAAAAATACACAAAAATACATAAAAATGAACAACACAAATGCTGAAGACAAGGCCCTGTTGACACTTTTGGACAATCAAGGAGCGCAGCGTCAAAGGAAAACGGTCACCGCGCATTTTCGGTTTCCAATCTGAAATCGCTTTCATTAATTATTTTTTTAATACGGTCTAAACAAATTAAAAAAAATCACTACTCACCCACCACATGAAAACAGAAACTTTAGCATGGGATTCTTATACCGTATTACCCCCATTAAAACCCCCCCCACCATTAATCCCCCCCCACCAATAAACCCCCACCCCCCGACCAGTTTCCAAATAATCCCCCCCCACAAATAATCCCCCATGGGGGTTAATTGGAAACCTGTTTGAAACACATACCCAGCGAATTCAGTGGCTGAATGCAGTGACATTGGTGAAATTGTGCTACCAAAGGCCCCAAATGGATGAGTTAATGGTAATTTCATTACAAAAGGCTGTTACAAAAGAAAATCTCTGTGAAAAGTAGAAGTTTCTGCAACTTTCTTGCCTGCCATGCAAGGTATTTTTGCCATTTTTCAACAAAACCCCACCCCTAGAAATTTTTGTATAATAAACCCCCCCCCCCCCACCAATAATCCCCCCCCCCACCAATAAACCCCCACCCCTAAAAGTCGCTGACGTATTAATCCCCCATGGGGGTTTATTGGGGGTAATACGGTAATAGCGTTTGTTCGGCTGATGTAACACACGCGCGCAGCGTTCCAACACTTTTGCTCGCCACTGCACAACAACAATTCACTTATTAAGTTATAATTTTTCTGCTTCTCTGGTTTCTCTGAGTCTGGGTGCCTCAGACATTTTCAAGTTTTGCGTTCAAATCAAATACAGTAAGCTTTACCAAATCCATTGGACTCAAAAGGCTCGTGTCAACTGGAAACGTGATTGCGTTTCGAATGAAAATGTCAGGTTTAGTTTTATACAGGGTGATAGCTTATGTCAGCTCTAGCTGAGCAAGCAAAACAAATCTGACACTTTGTGCTTATTGTTAAAGTTTGAAAAGTTTCTGGATCTGTTTTCCAAAACGAGAAGCCTGCTTTCGCAGCCCACGCGTGTTAACAAAAGGTCGTCATTTCGACGTTTATGTACGTGCAATTAAAAGGTTAGGATCGTTTTAACAGAAATTTTAATCCAGTTTTTAATAAAGTTTTCCAGAAACCTTTTTTCCTCGACGGTCTAATGGATTCGCTAATCACTTACTGTTCACTGTTCTCAGTTTTCATAACTCGGTTGGTGCTTCATGTCAAGTCATTCAAGTCATAACACGTCAAGAGTTGCTTTAATTGAAAGAATAGAAAATAGCGCATTCATACGAAACAAGATATCGAGTAACAACGCTGTTTACGCTATATCGAATCACCACCACTCATTAGTGCTGTTCTGAATGTCCCCGCGAACCAAAGGTTCGGTTGTTCTCTGAGAAGTTCGGCTGGTAAATGAAAAGCAACACAGTCGAACGCCGAACAGAGGACAGCAATCAATGCCAGCAGTGAAAGCATATGCATCACCAGCCAATCAGCTGATTGCCTATAATGTCGAGTTCGACCGCGTACGTGCATGCGCTGCGTCCGCTGAATGCTCGCGTTCATGAATGAACGCCGTCGTTTCGCATTCATCCGCGTGTTCACGACGTTCTCGTTGCGGTGCGTCGCGGTTGCTATTGTTCGCAGTGAGCATCACCATAATGGTGTCATTATTAGTGACCTGGCGCTCGTTCGACGTGCTGCGCTGTTGAAACGGCTGCCTGGTGCGTATCAGTCGTCGCGAGACCGTTCGATGTTGCAGTGGCTGGCCGGCGCTGTTGTTCGACAACGTTCGACCGGCGTCCGCTGCGTTCGTCGTTTTCGTGCAGCGCGTCGGCAACCACCGTAGTGCCATCGACCAGATTTCGGCGCGAAACTGCTGCGACGTCGCGCAGAACAACGCGCAGTTCACCTGTAAATATGCGCGATATTACTTACGTCCAATGTGACCTACCGTATTACCCCCATTAACCCGCTTCCCACCATTAACCCCCCCAATAAACCCCCACCTCCACGACAAGTTTCAGAATAATCCCCCCCCCCCCACAAATAATCCCCATGGGGGATTGTTGGAAACCTGTTTGAAACACATACCCAGCGAATTCAGTGGCTGAATGCAGTGACATTGGTGAAATTGTGCTAGGCCCCAAAGGGATGAGTTAATGGTAATTTCATTACAAAAGGCTGTTACAAAAGGAAATCTCTGTGAAAAGTAGAAGTTTCTGCGATTTTGTTGCCTGCCATGCAAGGTATTTTTGCCATTTTTCAACAAACCCCCACCCCTAGAATTTGTTTGTAAGTAAAACCCCCCCCCCCCCCCCCACCAATAATCCCCCCGCCCCCACCAATAAACCCCCACCCCTAAAAGTCGCTAACGTATTAATCCCCCATGGTGGTTTATTGGGGGTAATACGGTATGACACATATGATCGCTATCCCAGACAAACGTTGAACAAATCATAATTCTTTCTTTCACGAAATATAATCATTTTTTTTAAATTCGGTTCTTTAAATTTTTAATTTAGCGCTTTCCAGTCCAGGTGCGGCTTTTCCACACATCATTCAGCTATTATCATTTTTTTGTTCTGCGACTCATTGGGTTTGCAGAAGTGAAAGGAAACTAGTTTCGATCTTTATGTAGCAATCTAAAAAGTCGTGTACAATCTAGTAGTACATTCTCGACACTTGTAAACGCATGCATTCCCCCTATCCTTTACCCCCTGTTTAGGTTATATTGTGTGTGTGACTTACCGAACTGTAGAAGATCGTGCAGAACTCAACGAGATCAAGCAAATAGTTGTAGCACATCTGCAATTGTTCAGTGCCGAAGATATTTCGATAGAACGCCAATATCGATTGTGGCAGTTCGAAAAGCAGAAACATCAGCATCACGCACAACACCAGCGGAGTGGTCTTGCTGTGGAGTTGACGGCCGAGTAACGATGGTTTGCCGGAAGTGCGCACTTGCTGGTTGCCTGCCTGCATTAGTGCAAATGTCTGATTTGGATGAGTGAAGAAGCGATTGATTGGAATGGAAAAAGTGATTGATTGATTGATTGATTGATTGATTGATCAATTGATTGATTGATTGATTGATTGATTGATTGATTGATTAATTGATTAATTGATTGATTGATTGATTGATTGATTGATTGATTGATTGATTGATTGATTGATTGATTGATTGATTGATTGATTGATTGATTGATTGATTGATTGATTGATTGATTGCTTCATTGATTGATCTGACCTTACCTGAACACTTCGCAATTGAACAGCGATCGCCGCACACAACACAACCACTGTGCAGCAGGGAAGCATTTTGAATGTGACCGCGAAGAAATGGTCTCGTATCTATCCGAAAAAAAACACGTTTCTTAACAATGTTGCAGAAATTTTACCAAAAAAATTGAAAAACTCGCATAAACCGTTTTTACCTTTTTGAGCACTTCGTTGCTTCCGTATTCCGACACCGTCAGCTTGTATTGCTCCTCGAAATACTCGTCCAAGTTCAGTCGTTTGCCATAACGATTCACGAGCACCTCGACTTCGTCATCGTCCAGTCCGCGCACGCTGACATTCAACTGTTTCGGCAGTTCAAGACGTGCAAATTCAATTATACAATTTGCAGAACGGTCCTCAATTCTACGCACCGCCACCCAGATTGTGGTCGAGGGCAATGCGGCCGCAGTGACCAACGCCCAGAGGGAGATTACGGAGAACGTGGCGCGTCTGTAACGTTGATGCAAAGTTTTGTGCTTTCGGCTTTTTGACTGAGGTTAGGGTTGCCACGAGACATGTCTCGTCTCGTCATTTGTCTCGCTCGGACCCATTTTTGCTGTATCGTGTATCGTCTCGTCTCGCCAAATTCTCAAAATAGGCGTATCGTGTGTCGTCTCGTACAATGACTTTGCGTATCGTGTATCGTCTCGTCTCGTGACTTTGCGTATCGTGTATCGTCTCGTCTCGCTTGGGAGTGGCAGCACTTGAGGTCAGTTTTTTTGCAGAATTAAAAAGCATTTCAAAAATCATGCGAATTCCAGTTTTTTGTTCGACAGTCAGTTCTTTAATTTTTTTTGGTCAAACCAACAAATAAAAACGCTTTGCGGTTTTCACTCGTCTCGAAACATTTTTCTGCCATCCATGAACAAACGGTCTCTCTCTCCTCACCTTTTTCAGATAGCGCGCGGCTGCGTTGGCCTTGGTGGTTTCGTTGGATTTTTCTTTCGCAGCGCGTGGGACGGTCCGACCTGGCTGTTCTGGTGCATTCAGCTGCTTTCGATTACGATCAGTGTCGCCGCCGTTACTTCTGCTGTGTCGGCCATTTTGGGCATCGTTCTGAAGCTCAGTCATCTGCAGAAGCCAGCGATTTGGTCGGCAATTGCCAAAATTATCATTGACTGCATCTTCATATTTGCGAGCGGTGCGTTGGTTGGAGTGCAGCCGACAATTTCGGCTTTAGTCGAAATGATCGTGATTTTCTTGGACTTCATGATAGCTTTCGTGGCTGCGTTCGCCTTCATGGACGTGTTTGACGAACTGAACGCGGCGGGAGCAGACGCATAGTTTTGATTTGATTGTTGTTGCTGTTGTTTCTGTTTCCGTGAGTTTTTCTGGTTTTTCTCCTGTGTGAGTTTTTGTTGTGGTTTTTTTTGCTTTCGCGTGTCTATTTGTGTGTGGCAATCAATTGCGGAGTAAATAAATGTGTGCGCTTTGATACCTCAGGCATTATTTCCAAAAAAATTCACAAATTACTTGTCTCGTCTCGTATCGTCTCTTTATTTGTCTCGCTCGGACCAATTTTTGCTGTCTCGTGTATCGTCTCGTCTCGTGACTTTGCGTATCGTGTATCGTCTCGTCTCGTGACCTTGCGTATCGTGTATCGTCTCGTATCGTCAAAAATCCAAAAATGCTGTATCGTGTATCGGCTCGTCTCGTGACTTTGCGTATCGTGTATCGTCTCGTCTCGCCAAATTCCTGTCTCGCGGCAACCCTAACTGAGGTGTCACTCAGTGGGCATGAACGACAGTCCTATAGAGTTCTAACTCTATAACATAACAAACCAGCTGATTGGCTGTGGTCACGTGGTGCATGCATTCTGCGCAAAGAAAACTCCGCCTCCACAGCAGTCCATGCACAGAATGCATGCATCTAACCGATCAGCTAATTTGATATGTTATACAGTTGAAGTTGTGCCGGAAACGAATGCCCTTTATATAATGCGGCAGAGTGTGTCGCAAACAAACACACGCACGCATGCGCACGTACACCGCCAGTGCCATACCGTATGTGTGCGTGCGTGTGTTGTTTGTTTGTTTTGTGACGGCGCGACACGACACATTTCGAGCGCGTCACCGTGACTGTTTGTCTTCAGGAACTTCGCACGTCACCGTGACGCAACGAATGGAGCAGATATGCAAATTTTTTAAAGTTCACATATCTGCTTCATTCGTTGCTTCACGGTTTTTACAAAAAACAACTTTACCTCCACGTGAACCACGGTGTTAGGCGGACACGCACATTGGCTAACAGGCTGAACCATCTGACTGCGGTGATCAGCACGACCAGCCAAGCAGTGAGACAGTAGGCGAGCGACTGTGCGACATAGGCGCAGTAGATGGACACGATCGCCGGCCAGCGCCGGAAGGTCGGATTGCAACTGCTCTCGCCCTCGTTGTGCACAACGACGAACGTCAAATGACCGGCGAGAAGCATCGATTGAGCCGCTGACAACGCCGACAACAGCAGATTGCTCGGAGAGCGCAGCTGGAATTGACTGGTTGAATAGCTGAT